>JAQQSZ010016206.1:0-11085 GCA_028646595.1 Phalanger gymnotis | reverse complement strand
AGGGAAAGGGGGATGGGAGGGGAATGGGGCGACGGAGAGGAGGGCAGACTGGGGAACAGGGCAACCAGAGTGTACGCCATCTTGGAGTGGGGGGGTGGAAATGGGGAGAAAATCTGTAATTCAAACGCATGTGAAAATCAATGCTGAAAACTAAACATATTAAAAATAAATTAAAAAAAAAAGAAAAAAAAGATCCCCAAAAGAAAACTCCTAGGAATGTTTTTGCCAAATTCCAGAGCTCCCAGGTCAAGGAGAGAATACTGCAAGCAGCCAGAAAGAAACAATTTGAGTATTGTGGAAAAAGAATCAGGATAATACAAGATCTAGCAGCTTCTACATTAAGGGATCAAAGGGCTTGGAATATGATATTCCGGAGGTCAATAGAGTTAGGATTAAAACCAAGAATCAGCTACCCAGCAAAACTGAGTATCATGCTCCAAGGAAAAATATGGATTTTCAATAAAATAGAGGACTTTCAAGCTTTCTCAGTGAAAAGACCAGAGCTGAATAGAAAATTTGACTTTCAAGCACAAGAATCAAGAGAAGCATGAAAAGGTAAACAAGAAAGAGAAATCATAATGGACTTACTAAAGTTGAACTGTTTTGTTTACATTCTTACATGGAAAGATGATGTGTATGATTCATGAGACTTCAGTATTAGAGTAGCTGAAAGGAACATGCATATATGTGTGTGTGTGTGTATGTACATATATACATATATATGTATATATGTGTATTTCTATGTGTATGTATATATATATGTATATATATATGTATATATATGTATATATGTGTGTGTGTATATATATATATATACACATAGACAGAGGCCACAGGGTGGGTTGAATATGAAGGGATGATATCTAAAAAAATAAAATCAAATTAAGGGATGAGAGGAATATATTGAGAGAGGGAGAAAGGGAGAGATAGAATGGGATAAATTATGTTGCATAAAAGTGGCAAGAAAAAGCAGTTCTCTAGGAAGGGAAGAGGGGGCAGGTGAGGAAGAATGAGTGAATCTTGCTTTCATCAGATTTGACCTGAGCAGGGAATACCATACACACTCAATCTTACCCCACTGAAAAGAAGGAGGAAGAAGATAAAAAGGGGAGGAGGATAGAAGGGAGGGCAGATAGGGGGAGGAGGTAATCAAAAACACTTCCAGAAAGGGACAGGGTCAAGGGAGATAATTCAATAAAGCGAGGTAGGTTAGGAAGGAGCAAAACGTAGTCTTTCGAAACATGAGTATTGTGGAAGGGTTTTACATAATGATATGCATATGGCCTATGTGGAACTATTTGCCTTCTTAGGGAGGTTGGGTGGGGAGGGAAGAGGGAAGAGAATTTGGAACTTAAAGTTTAGAAAACAGATGTTCAAAAAAAAAGTTTTTGCATTCAACTAGAAAATAAGATATACAGGCAATGGGGCATAGAAATTTATCTTGCCCTACAAGAAAGTAAGGGAAAAGCAGATGGGGGGTGACAGCAGGGAGGGCTGACTGGGGAATGTGACAACCAGAATATATGTCATCCTGGAGTGGGGGGGAGGGTAGAAATGGGGAGAAAATTTGTAATTCAAACTCTTGTGAAAATCAATGCAGAAAACAAAAAATAATAAATAAATAAATAATTAAAAAAGAAGACTTCAAAGAAAAAGAATATATGAAAAAAAGAGTTAGGTTAATGTCAAAAGTAATGTAAGATCTTTACGCTTCTTAGTTCCCTCTGTTTTTTTATAAACTACTCTGCCAGCATCGGTGTTGCATAAAGTACTAATGATCATAACAAAACAAAAACAGCTCTAGTTTATGAATCACCATGATCAAAAGATTCAGCAATCTCCAACCAAAGATTCCTCTGGTTTACCTGGTCTGACATTAGTTGCAAGTGCCATCTATCATTAGGATCATGTTAAAAGTCCCTACATTTTAGGAGAACCTGCTGGAGCTTGCACTTTCTGGCCAGATTTCAAGGATAGGGTGTCATTAACATATGATGGTGTGACAGGAATATCTAAAAAGTATATAGCTAAACTTCCTCAACATATTGGGTAGAATCTTATTTTGGTTAGCATCTGTCTGTGGATGCCCAAGTTCACATGGTCAGTATATACTTTGTTTTTTAAGGAAAGGAGCCTTTTAAGGGAAAGAGGCATTCATCTGCATATCCTGACCACACCACCAGGACATTTTCTAATGTTTAAATGAGGTTTGTCAGCAAGAATCAAGAAAGGTCACATCTCAAGGGAGCTTGGTGTGATTGTCTGTTATCCTTGTCAGGCGAAAGTCCAACTAGAAAGAAGAGAGTGATAGACAAGTTGGGTGTGTGCATGCTGACATTTTGTACTTTGGCCTATTATAAGAGAGGGAATGAAATGAAATAGGGAGCACAAAGCTGACCCCATGTGTGTCTAGCTTCATACTTATTTATATCTACCTGCTGTGTATCTATGAATATTGCTATCTAGAGAGCAGGAGGAAAGTGCGATTACAGAATGGGTTGAGCCCTGGGATGACCTTTTGCTTCCTGAATGATAGCTCTGGAGTGAAGATAAAGTTCATGATGGAAGTGAGGCATCAAGATTTTCATTAGTCCATAATCAGAATTTTATTTCAACTGAACTCTTCACGCTAGCACCCTAGGGTATAGTAAAACAGAGATCTAATGAAAACAAAATGAAATATAATCTTAGAGAAAAAATGGAATGGTTTGGAGGTTAACTTTCAAAAGAGGCAGGTGTTTTCTTACTTAAAGGAATGAAATTGTCTAACCAAGAAGCTCCTTTTGTAATTGAATCAGATCTGCAAAATAAATCTCTCTAAAAATTCTTTGAAGTGGGTACTTGTAAAGCATATAAAGGTCACATAAATAGAATGAAAAAATGGGGTATTGAAAATCTTATAAGTCAGAAGCAATGTCTGAAAAGCACATAATCATTTCTCTACTGGCTGATGTAATTTTCTTTTCCATGTGGTAAGGTAATTAATCAAATGATTAAATGACAAACTCTGTGCAGGGGTAGGGAACCTGTGGCTTTGAGACCACATGTGTCCCTCTAGGTCCTCAAGTGCAGCCTTTTGACAGAGTCCAAACTTCACAGAAGAAATCCCTTTAATAAAAGAATTCGTTCTGTAAAACTTGGACTCAGTTAAAAAGCTGTACCTAAGGACCTAGAAGACCTTAAGGCTTCAGGTTCCCCAACCTTGAAGTATGTAGTTGTTTTTAGGCATCATAGCTAGAATACAAAATGAAAAACTAATTAGTAGAATGCTAATTGAAAGATGAGAAGGAAGTCATCTGTTGGACACCTCTGCTGAAGCTTTCTGTGTCTCTCTGCTGGACTGCAGTATGACTTCTTCTATGCTGGAAGAGTTTTACCAGCACCTTACTTTATAGGCCTCAGGTTATATTTAGCTCTTTTGTGATGTAGATGCCATACAGCTGCATCCAGGCAGCTTGCTAGAGAAGCTCTTTGGAATTTTTAAATGTTTCTTGATCTCATTTATTCCTGCTGGTGTTGCTGTTCAGGATTCCTTGGGCTAAACTTTTATCTGAATTGTGGTATGAAATTCCTTTTAAATCATAGCATATTCTTGGATCACAAGTCAGAGTCCACTTCAGAACACCCTGAACTCATCAGTTAACAAAACTGCAAAGAAGCTGAGTAGCACTGGGGTGAAGAGATTCTTTAAAACCTTTGTAATGTGCTCTGATTGCCATACAATTCAATCTGGCAACAAAACTGAAACATTGTAATGTAGGTCTAATAGAACTGCCAGGTATTTTTTTCTCTTTCTTCCCACCAAGAAAAAAATTATTAT
The DNA here is from genome assembly GCA_028646595.1 of Phalanger gymnotis. Classification (NCBI taxonomy): domain Eukaryota; kingdom Metazoa; phylum Chordata; class Mammalia; order Diprotodontia; family Phalangeridae; genus Phalanger; species Phalanger gymnotis. Next base: position 7,265 of record JAQQSZ010016206.1, on the reverse strand, counting down.
ACTATTTATTTAGCTATCATTCTCTGTAATAAAAGAGAATACTGCTAATTGTTATTTATTGTATCAGTTGATTATGCCAGGGTGGGCATAATGGGTAAGTATAATTAAAATGGTGGTGACCCTCACTGGAAGCCAAAAGGAGATGGAAGATGAGTCACAGCTTCAACTGGGGAATAATACATGCTAGTTTTTTAGTATGCTGGATTGTGTCTATGCTCATGCTTCTCAGTCTGCCAGCTGCGAATGACACTATTGGTTATTGTCATTTCAATGACTTTAGGCTCTATGGTTAAGTCCTCTGTGGTTATCCTCTTACCTATATTCATTCCTTCTCATTTTCCTTTCCTGGTCTTTCTGGCTCCTGTTTTTTTGTAATCCCAGAGTGTCTGTTCCTGTCATCTTACATACATTCTGTCAAAACCATTCACTTAATGAGATCACCTGCTCTCATGGTTTCAGTTATCATGTGTAAAAGCTTTCTTACTCCATATGACTAGATCCTCATTGTACTGAATACCCAGGCTTTAGGAAAGCCTAGAATTCCATTTTTTTCTTCTTGCCACATGACCTGCTCATGACCGTGACCATCTCTGAAGGTAGAATCTGTTTCACTTTATGACATGTAGGTTGACATCATTACTGCCTGCTAGAGCTATTTCTACTCATTCCTGCCTTCTTGCGAGGCTTAGATCTTGAGTTCACATTTATTGTTTTGTCAATTCATCGATGATTTCTGCCAAAGTGATTGTTTAGAGGGTGAGGAACCTGCAGTCTCGAGGCCACATGTGGCCCTCTAGATCTTCAATTGCAGCCCTTTGACTGAATCCAAAGTTCACAGAACAAATTTCCTTCATAAAAGGAGTTGTTCTGCAAAACTTGGACTCAGTCAAAAAGCAGCACCCAAGGACTTAGAAGGCCACATGTGGTCTCAAGGCTGTGGGTTTCCCACCCTTGTAAAGTGGTTAAGTGATCAGAAGATTGTTTTAACTCTCTTTTCACGTTACCTTGCTTACTTATAGCTTGTCTTTTGCATTTTTAATTGTTAAAACCGGATAATGTGGTTAAAAATGCCAACGCTGTTACTCTATCATTGATTCCAGTTCTGGCCCAGACATTGCTCCTCAGGGATCAAGATTGGAGCTCTCTTTATTACATGGCCTTCTGTCATTGCCACATGAAGTTATTACACCTATTCTGTTCTCTCTCATCATGTTCCCTGGCATTACCATCTTTAAAATCATCATCTACTCAGTCTTTGTAACCTCACCATCAGTGGTAGCCCATGACAACTGAGGAAGAAGGAGTTATCATTGTCTCTGTTGCTAAAGCTTCTCTCCTGGTACCAGATTTAACTGTAGCTTTCTTTTTATAAGGAATGTAGAGATGAAATCTCCATATTCCATGGCGCTCCCACCTTCTATTGTTATCTGTATATGTGGTCCCTACTCTCCTCTCCATCATCACAAATTTGCTATCACTAACATCTTTGAAATCAGTATCTGCTTAGCTTTCCATTACTTCATGGCCCAAGAAATTGGGCTTTGCTACTACTGATGAGAGCAGAGATGATTTTGTCACTGTTGTCACTCTGGATATCCTATATTCCTAAACCTATAATTAACCATAGCTTTGGCCCTTTCATGGGGATAAAAATAGAAGGCCTTCTAGCCACATGACCTGCTCATGACCACGACCATCTCTGAAGGTAGTGTCTATTTCACTTTACAATGTCTAGGCTGACGTCATTACTGTCTGGGAGAGCTATTCCTACTCATTCCTTTATCACTGCATGACCAAGGTGAATGGTCACCAGTGCCACTGAGTGAAGAAATGTCTTTGTTTTTGCTCATGTTTCCATCAGCCCAACCCAAACTAGAAACTTCAGTTGGATTGCAATTCCTGGTAGCATTGTTATATCAATCAATCTTCAATCAAAGAATTAATCACTTAGCAATTATTAAGCACCTATTATACATCAGATATCATGACAGGCTCTGGGGATACAAACCCAAAAGTAAAATAATCCCTTCTCTCAAGGAGCTTATGTTTTAATGGGGTTAGATATGACATGTAGATACAAAAACATACATGTGTGCATGCTTACACAATATATGCATAGGTGCACGCAAAACAGATAAAAGTTAAATTTGGGGAGAAGGCACTCACAATTGAAGTTCTAGGAAAGGTCTCATGCAGAAGGTGATGTTTGAGTTAAGTCTTGAACAAATCTAGTAAGCCAGAATTGAGGAATAAGAAAATTCCCGGCATAAGAATTAATAGTTAAATTAATAGTCAAAAGGTATGAAAACTGAAGATGGAGAAATGAATATGAGAAGCAAGAAGGTCAGGCTAGCTAGACTCTTGGGTGTGTAGAAGATAATACTTTTCAGTGAGACTTGAAAAATAGGATGGGACCAGGTTATGAAGAAATTGTAATACTAAACAAAGGAGTTAAGATTTGATCATATAAGGGATAGGAAGCGACTGGAGTTTATTGAGTAGCAGGGCAGGGAATAATGAGACCTACTCTTTAGGAAAATCACTTTGGAAGCTGAGTGGAAGATGGATTGGAATGATGAGAGAAACTCCCAAGCAACAGTTGCCTGGATGAAAATATTACCTGCAGTACTAGCATCTCTACTCCAAAGCCCAAGTTTGATTACAGCAGAGAGGGAGGGTGAAATGTGGTAACCACACACTAAATCTAACTTGATCACATGATCATTCTGGCTTCCATTATTCCAAATACTATTTTTATCATCCCTCTACCCAGAAAATGTTACTTACAAAAATGTTCTTACAAAAAATGTTAGGGAACGGGAATGAAAGAGTTAGACATCTCTTCTTGCTGGAAGGAAACATATGAACACAATTACAAAACACCTTTCACGCAGATAAAGTCAGATCTAAATAACTGGAAACACTTTAATTGCTGGTGGTTAGGCTGAGCTAATATAATAAAAGTGACAATTTTACCTAAATTAAATTGCTTATTTAGTGCCATACAAATCAAACTACCAAAAACTACTTTGTAGAGCTAGAAATAATAATAACAAAATTCACCTGGAAGAACAAAAGGTCCAGAATATCAAGGGAATTAAAATAAATGCAGGAAAGGTAGCCTAGCCATACCAGATCTTAAACTATATTATGAAGCAGCAATCATAAAAACTACTTGATATTGGCTAAGAAACAGAGTGGAGGATCAGTGAAATAGGTTAGGTACACAAGGCATAGTGGTCAATGACTATACTAATCTACTATTTGATAAACCCAAAGAATCAAGCTTCTGAGATAAGAACACACTATTTCACAAAAACTGCTGAGAAAGCTGGAAAATAGTAAAGCAGAAACTAGGCATAGACCAATATCTTATACTGTATACCAAAATAAAGTCAAAATGGGTTTATGATATAGATATAAAGGCTGATACTACAAGCAATCTGGTAAAGCAAGGAAGAGTTTACCTGCTCGATTTATGGAGAAAGGAAGAATTTATCACCAGACAAGAGATAGAGAGCATTACAAAATGCAAAATGGATAATTTTGATCACACTAAATTGAAAAGTTTTTGCACAAACAAAGCAATGGAACTAAGGTTAGGAAGGTAGCAGAAAACTGGGAAAGAATTTTTACAACCAGTGTCTCTGATAAAGGCCTTATTCCTAAAATATACAGAGAACTGAGTCAAATTTATTAGAATACAAGTCACTCCCCAACTGATAAATGGTCAAAGGAAATGAACAGGCAGTTTTCAGAGGAAGAAATTACAGATATCTATAGTCCTATGAAAAAAATGCTCTAAATCACTATTGATTAGAGAAATGCAAATCAAAACAACTCTTAGGTACCACATTTTGCCTGTCAGATTGGCTAAAATGACAAATCAGGAAAATGATAAATTCTGGAGAAGATGTAGGAAAATTGGAACACTAATGCATTGTTGGTGGAGTTGTGAAAGGATCCAACCATTCTGGAGAGCAATTTGGAACTATGTCCAAAGGGCTATAAAAATGTGCATACCCTTTGACCCAGCAATACCACTTCTAGGGCTGTATCCCAAAGAGATCATACAAGTGGGAAAAGGACCCAAATATAGCAGCTCTTTTTGCGGTGGCAAAGAACTGGAAATCAAGAGGATGTCCATCAGTTGGGGAACTGCTGAACAAGTTGTGGTATATGTATGTAATGGAATACTATTGTGCTATAAGAAATGAGGAGCAGATGGACTTCATAATAACCTGGAAAGACATATAAACTGATACTGAGTGAGGTGAGCAGAACCAGGAGAACACTGCACACAATTATAAACACATCGTATCTGTGATCATCAACTCTGATAGACTTGGCCCTTTTCAGTCATGCAAGGTTCTAAGACAACTCCAAAAGACTCATGATGGAAAAAAGTTATGTGTATGCAGAGAAAGAATTATGGAGTCTGAATGCAGATTGAAGCAAACTACTTGCTCTCTCTTTTTTAAATTTTGTTTTGTTTTGTTTCTTCTTTCTTGTGGTTCATTCTATTCACAAGTTGTAAAAATATCTTTAATGTGAAAATACATGTAGAATCTATATTGGATTAAATTCCATCTTCGGGGGGGGGAGGAGAGGAAGAGGGAAAATTTGGAACTCAAAAGCTTGTGGAACTGAATGTTGTAAGCTAAAAATAAATAAAGTTAAATTTAAAAAAAAAGAAAGGGAAATGGTGTTTGAGATCAACTTTTTTTTTCCTTTTAAATTTATATTTAGTTTATAACATTCAGTTCCACAAGTTTTTGAATTCCAAATTTTCTCCCTCTTTGTCTCCTTCCCCCTCCTGACCCAAGATAGCGTGTAATCTGATATAGGTTCTACGTATACCTTCATATTAAAAATACTTTCACAATAGTCAGGTTGCAAAGAAGAATTATAACCAACGGACTAAACCATGTGAAAGAAGGAACAAAAAAAAATAAAAGAGAGAGTAAATAGTTTGCTTCAGTCAGCATTCAGACTCCATAATTCTTTCTCTGGATGTGGATCACTTTTTCCATCATGAGTCTTTTGGAGTTGTCTTAGAACCTTGCATGACTGAAAAGGGCCAAGTCTATCAGAGTTGATGATCACAGATGCGATGTGTTTATAATTGTGTGCAGTGTTCTCCTGGTTCTGCTCCCCTCACTCAGCATCAGTTTATATGTCTTTCCAGGTTATTATGGAGGCCATCTGCTCCTCATTTCTTATAGCACAGTAGTATTCCATTACATTCATATACCACAACTTGTTCAGCAGTTCCCCAACTGATGGACATCCTCTTGATTTCCAATTCTTTGCCACCGCAAAAAGAGCTGCTGTATTTGGGTCCTTTCCCCACTTGTATGATCTCTTTGAGATACAGCCCTAGAAGTGGTATTGCTGGGTCAAAAGGTGTGTGTGCACATTTTTATAGCCTTTTGGACAATAGTTCCAAATTGCCCTCCAGAATGGTTGGATCCTTTCACAACTCCACCAACAATGCATTAGTGTTCCAATTTTCCTACATCTTCTCCAGCATTTATTATTTTCCTGATTTGTCATTTTAGCCAATCTGACAGGCAAAATGTGGTACCTAAAAGTTGTTTTGATTTGCATTTCTCTAATCAATAGTGATTTAGAGCATTTTTTTCATAGGACTATAGATATCTGTAATTTCTTCCTCTGAAAACTGCCTGTTCATTTCCTTTGACCATTTATCAGTTGGGGAGTGACTTGTATTCTAATAAATTTGACTCAGTTCTCTGTATATTTTAGAAATGAGGCCTTTACCAGAGACACTGGTTGTAAAAATTCTTTCCCAGTTTTCTGCTACCTTCCTAATCTTGGTTCCATTGGCTTTGTTTGTGCAAAAACTTTTCAATTTAATGTAATCAAAATTATCCATTTTGCATTTTGTAGTGCTCTCTATCTCTTGTCTGGTGATAAATTCTTCCTTTCTCCATAAATTGGGCAGGTAAACTCTTCCTTGCTTTCCCAGGTTGTTTATAGTATCAGCCTTTATATCTATAGTGTGAATCCATTTTGAATTTATTTAAGTATACAGTGTAAGATATTGATCTATGCCTAGTTTCTGCCATACTGTTTTCCAGTTTTCCCAGCAGTTTTTGTGAAGTAATGAATTCTTATCCCAGAAGCTGGAGCATTTCTCTTTCCTGATTGTCATGACCTTTGGCTATTCCAGCCAGCTGAACTGCTTGATCAACTGGTTCTTCTATCCTATAGTTGGTGAACTTCATTCTTTGACTCAGTTAATTTCTTTACTGCTATACAAATCAAAGTTTTAGTTCTAGAAGTTTCCTTAAAGGCAATCTAGTCCAATTCTCTCATTTCTTAAATAATGTCTAAGCAAAGACTTTATCTCAATATTCATTGTCCTTTAGTTTTCTACAACTCTCAATACTATCGATTTTCTCCTTTTTGTAGACCTCTCTGCTCCTGACTTCTGTGACTAATAATGAATCCTGCTTCTCCTCATACCTATCCTACTCCTTCTTAGTTCTCTTTATTGGATTAGAATCCATCTCTGACACCTTGAGTTTAATGGACTACAAAAATTCTTTGAAGGACCCTTTTCTGACCCGTGTCTTTCGGTAATCTTAATTGTTCCTGTGATAATTGTCACCTCTACATAACTAACTCCTAAATATATGTATTTAACCCTAATCTTTCCAATGTTCCATTCCATCTACCCATTGGAAATTTCCTTTTTGATGTTTCATTCACATCTAAAACTCAACATGTTTCAAATGGAGCTCTCTTTCTTTCTTCCCAAACTCACTTTAAATTCTTCATCTCTGGGGGGCGGAGCCAAGATGGCGACTGGAAAGCAGTAACCGGCGTGAGCTCCCCTCCAAGTCCCTCCAAAAAACTATGAAAAAATGGCTCTGAACCAATTCTAGAACTACAGAACCCACAAAGGGGCAGAGGGAAGCAGGACTCCAGCCCAGGACAGCCTGGATGGTCTCGGGGTAAGGTCTGTCCCGAACAGAACTCCCAGCCCCCAGCCGAGGGGAGCGGAGCTGAGCCAAGCAGAGCCCAGTGCTCGAGGCGGCGTGGCAAGGCGCGGGGCAGCAGACCTTGGACCGACGAGACCTGGAGTGGAGAGGAGGGTGCCCAGCTCGCAGAATTAATGAGCTGTGACATGTACCAGACCTCACAACCCACAAACAGCAAAAGGTTAGTGGGGAAAGCAGCGGGAAGGGATCGGAGTTTGCGGTTCGACTTCCACCCCTGAGGCTATGGAGGCGGGG
>JAQQSZ010016205.1:0-11085 GCA_028646595.1 Phalanger gymnotis | reverse complement strand
ACCAAAGAAGGATTCCAGAGTCTGAGAGTGAATCTGGGTGTGTTTTTGCCGCCTGGCCATGTTACCAGCCAACTTACTTAACCCTTGAGTTTTTCAACGGGGTGTGCCTGTCCCGCAGCTTTTAACCTTCTCTGTTGTCTTTGCTGTTTGTGGGTTGTGAGGTCTGGTACATGCCACAGCTCAGTAATTCAGGATGCCAGGGCACCTTCTGCTCACTCGTCTCCTGGTCTGGTAGGTCCGTGTCTGGTCTGTTCGTGCCGTGCACGCTGGGCTCAGCTCCGCTCCCCTCAGCTTGGAGCTGGGAGCTCCGTGTGGGACAGACCTTACCCCGAGACCATCCAGGCTGTCCTGGGCTGGAGCCCTGCTTCCCTCTGCCATTTTGTGGGTTCTGCAGTTCTAGAATTGGTTCAGAGCTGTTTTTTTAAAGGTTTTTGGAGGGACTTGGTGGGGAGCTCACGCCAGTTACTGCTTTCCAGTTGCCATCTTGGCTCCGGCCCCCTTGCTTATCATTTCTTATGGAACAATAGTATTCCATTATATTCATATACCACAACTTGTTCAGCCATTCTCAAACTGATGGGTATCCCCTCATTTCCAATTCTTTGCCACCAAAAAAAGATTTATTATAGATATTTTTGTACATATCATGCCCATTCTTACATCCACATCTTTGTTCATGCTGTTCTTCTCTATTCATCTATCCTTAAAGGGATTGATCAAGTCCTATCTTCTACATGAAACTGGTATTTTCTGATTGCTTCAGCCTGCTCTAATCTCTCCTTTCTTTAAGTTCTTTGTCATCATGACATAATTATATATATGTATGCATGTAATTTGTATATATAAAATTATGCATATGTACGCTATGCTATATATAATGTGTGTATATGCTACATCATGTATATATTGTGTACATAGTACATATATAATTATATATAGATACATGTGCATAATGATATACTTTGTCATAACCACATAAAAATCATTTCTTGTGTCTGTTTAGTCTTCCTAACTGGATTATAAATTCCTCGAGGGCAGATAATTATGTCTTATACTTTTTTCCCAGAATTCCCACAGAATTCCCAGACATGTAGGCACTCAGATTTTTTATTAATTTTTTATTAGTTAATATATTTATTTTTAGTTTTCAACATTCACTTCCATAAGTTTTCATTTTTCTCTCCCTCCATCCTCGCTCCCATCTCAAGATGGCCTGCAATCTTATATAGGCTTTACATATACATTCCTATTAGACATATTTTCACATTAGTCATATTGTATAGAAGAATTATAACTAATGGGAGAAACCTTGAGAAAGAAACAAAACAAAACAAAGCAAAAGAAAATAGTCTGCTTCACTCTGCATTCAGACTCCATAGTTTTTTCTCTGGATGTGGATGGCGTTTTCCATCATGAGTCCTTTGGAATTCTTTCAGGTCCTTGCCTTGCTGAAAAGGGCTAAGTCTATCAAAATCAGTCATCGCTGTTCTCCTTGTTCTGCTCACTTCACTCAGCATCAGTTCATATGAGTCTTTGCAGGCTTTTTTGAAGTCCACCTGTTCATCATTTCTTATAGCATGATAGTATTCCATTACATTCATATACCACAGCTTGTTCAGCCATTTCCCACCTGATGGGCATCCACTCAATTTCCAGTTCTTGGCCACCACAAAGAGCTGCTATAAACATTTTTGTACATGTGGGTCAAAGGTTATGTAAATTTTTATATTCTTTTTGGGCTTAGTTCCGAATTGCTCTCTAGAATGGTTGGATCAGCTCATAGCTCCACCAGCAATGCATTAGTGTTGTGACTTTTCCACATCTTCTCCAATATTTATCATTTTCCTCTTTTGTCAGGTTAGCCAATCTGATAGGTGTGATGTGGCACTCAGATATTTTTGAGTGATAGAAGGGACAATAAAAGTACATGATTACTGTCTTCTTTACCACTGATGAGGCAATGTGATAACTGAGCCTTATGCTTGGATGTGTCTAGGGGAAGAAGAAAAGGAAGGCAGAATGAGAGAGGGGGAGAGGAGAGATTATCATATATGCACATGCAAGTGGGTGTCCTGCAGATTATCCTGAATGCCTTACAACTTGACAGTATCAATTTAATTTACTCCTAGTTTGAATATAGTGAATCATATTCAGGTTCCCCTCACTACTATGAATTAAATGGTTTTTATATGTGAGTACATCAATATTTTGCCTTTCTACTCCTGATATTTCTTTCAGTTCAGTAGCTCCAGTGAGCTCTAATCCTAGAGGTACTATTGCCACTTTGAAGTTAGCAGGGCAGAAATGAACTCTTGAGTGTTCCTGAAATCTTCCTCATATTGTTTTGTATCTCTTTCAGTGTTAGTAGCATCTCATTGCTAATTGTTTTTGAATTGTTTTTTTGAATTGTTTTTGAGTTGTTTTTGAATCCACCTTCCTTTTCTATGCTTCTGCTAAAGACCTGGTCAGGTCCTAGCTAACTTGTTTCCAAACTTAAATAGTTCCTATTTACTATTGCTTTCAACATCCCCTCCTCAGTTTGCCCTATAGGTTTTTAAATTAAGATTTGTATAGCACTTTAGCCTTGTAGGGGGTAAATGCTGAAGGTACTGTTCTCTTAATTTTGTAATTGAGACTCAGAGATGATATATGACTTAACCACGGTCACATAGCTACTGAGTATTGGTCGTGTGATTCGATTCGGATCTCTCTGACTCCAAGCCTAACGCTCCATCCTACACTATGCTGCTTCTTATAAATTGTAGCCAGAATGATTGAGTAAGCACACTAATTTTTACCATGTCATTTCAGTACCTTATTATTTAATAAATATATTATTTAATCTCATCTATGAACTTTAAGGTACTCTCTTCATCTTTTTTGGGCAGCTAAGTGGCGCAGTGGAGAGAGTCTTGGCCTTGGAGTCAGAAAGACTCATCTTCCTAAATTCAAGTTTGGCCTCAGACTCTTACTAGCTATGTGACCCTGGGCAGGCCACTTAACCCTCTTTGCCTTAGTGTCCTTATCTATAAAATGAGCTGGAGAAGGAAATGGCAAACCAGTATTTTTGACAAGAAAACCCCAAATGGACTTGCACATGACTGAAAACAACTTAACAGTAACAATAACATCATCCTTTTCACATTCAATTTAACATCATGGTACTTGTATCTGTTGTCTAATTCTCATTTGTACTATCTCCCTGCATTTTTCCAACATTTATTAAGTGAGAAAATGTGGTGTAGAAGGAACATTGAATTTCTAGACAAAGATCTGCATGAGTTTGAGTTGTAACTTAATCACCATATGTTATCAGTTGTATAACCTTGAACCAACTTACTTAACCTTACTAAGACTGTGTTTCCTTTTCAGTAAGTGAGCATAATAATATCTGCACTATCAATCTCACAAGTTTGTTTTTGTTATCAAATAAGCTAAATTGTGTAAATCACTTTGTAAATTGTAAAACCCTATGCAAATATAAATTGCTATTAAGTACTTGCTCTGTGCAGTAACTGCACTAAACTGTATGCTAGGGGAAACACAAAGATAGATGATTGGGTCTCTTTCCTCAATAATTTATAATCTAGTAAATACAGATATAGGGCAACTAGATGGCACAGTGGACAGGGTCCAGGAGTCAGGAAGATTCATCTTCCTGAGTTAAAATCTGGCCCCAGACACTAGCTGTGAGACCTGGGAAAGAAACTTAACCCACTTTGCCTCAGTTTCCTCATCTGTAAAATGAGCTAGAGAAGGAAATGGCAAACCACTCCAGTATTTTTACCAAGAAAACTCCAAATGGGGTCATGAAGAATTAGACATGACTAAAATGACTGAACAACAACAAAAATACAGATATATTTACATCTTATATACATATATATGTGTATATATATGTATATATATTTTCCATTTAAAGTACCCCAGTTTATTTTTGGTGTCTCTCATTTGATTATAATCTTCTTAAGAGCAAGAATTGTGTCTATGGCCAACTATATATATTCTATATCACCATTATCCAAAGTAATAATAAGTACCTTTTTATATATGATGTTTGTATAGGAGCTGAACTAAGTTAAGTACATATTTTTTTTGAGGGGGGAAGGCAGGGCAATTGGGGTTAAGTGACTTGCCCAAGGTTACACAGGTACTAAGTGTGTTAAGTGTCTGAGGTCAGATTTGAACTCAGGTCCTCCTGACTCTGGGGCCAGTGCCCTACTCACTGTGCGACCTAGCTGCTCCCATATTTTGTGTGTGTGTGTATATATATATATATATATATACACATATATACACATATATGTATATAGCCTGTAATCTAAAACAAAAGGGACAGTGAACATATGAAGATCAAGCCAGTGAATTAAACAAAAAAAATAAGCAAAGTATGATAATACCATTAATATATAAGTAGAGTATCCTATGTGATGTTAAATATTTGATGATCATAGCTCTCTTAATGCCTGTTTAAAACTTCGTTAATTTTGTTGGGATTTGCTTATTATATCAAACAAAGACTCATTCCTTGTAATTTCATCAAGTTGATTAGGGAACTCATAAAATTGATCAGGGATTCTTTTTTTTTCGTTTAGTTTTTTTCAAGTATAATAGTATTTTTTTTTGGGGGGGGGTTGCATGTCAAGAAAATTTTTAGCATTCATTTTTACAAAATTTTGAGTTCCAAATTTTCTCCCTCCCCTCACTCCTCTTCTGAAAATGGTAGCAGTTCAACATAGTCCATACATGTGCTATCATGTTAAAAAATTTCCATATTAGTTGCAGTTGTTAAAAAAGAAATAGATTAAAAAAAACAAACCATGAGAAAGAATAAAGTAAGTAGAAAAAATATTCTTCAGGCTGCATTCAGAATCCATCAGTTCTTTATATGGATATGGATAGCGTTTTCTTTCATGAATCCTTTGTACTTGTCTTGGATTGTTGTATTGCTGAGAGCTGAGTCATTCATAGTTGATCATCACACAATGTTACTGATACTGTATACAATGTTTTTGTGGTTCTGCTTATTTCACTTTCCATCAATTTGCCATCAATTTGTACAGGTCTTTCCAAGATTTTCCGAAATCTGCCTGTTAATCACTTCTTATTGCACAGTAGGATTCCATTACATTCATATACCACAGCTTGTTCAGTCATTCCCCAATTGATGGGGATCGCCTCAGTTTCAATATTTTGCTGCCATGAAAAGGGCAGCTATAAATATTTTTGCACATGTAGGTCCTTTTCCCTTATTTACAATCCCTCTGGGATATAGACCTAGTAGTGGTATTGCTGAATCAAAGGGTATAAACAGTTTGATTGCCCTTTGGGCACAATTCCAAATTTCTCTCCAGAATAGAGGATCATTTCACAACTCCATCAGCAGTGCATCAGTGTCGCCATTTTCCCACATCTTCTCCAACATTTATCATTTTCATTTTTTTCTCATATTACCCAATCTGATAGGTGTGAGGTGGTATGTCAGAGCTGTTTTGATTTGCATTTCTTTAATCAAGAGTGATTTAGAGCACTTTTTAATATATCTATAGATAGCTTTGATTTCTTTATCTCAAAACTGCCTGTTCATATCCTTTGACCATTTATCAATTGGGGAATGGCGTGTATTCTTATAAATTTGACTCAGTTCTCTATAAAATTGAGAAACAAGGCCTTTATCAAAGAAACTTGCTGTAAAGGTTGTTTTCCAACTTTCTTCTTTCCTTCTAACCATGGTTGCAGTGGTTTTGTACAAAAGCTTTTTTAAATTTAATATAATCAAAATTATCTGTTTTATACTTTGTAATGCTCTCTATCTCTTGTTTGTTCATAAATTCTTCTCCACATAGTTCTGACAGGTAGACTAGTCCTTGCCTTTCTAGTTTGCTTGTGGTGTCCCCCTTTATGTCTAAGTCATGCACCTGTTTTGACCTTATTTTAGTATACAGTGTGAGGGATTGGTCTATACCTAGCTTGTCTTATTGTTTTCCAGTTTCTTCAGCAGTTTTTGTCAAATAGTGAGTTCTTATCCCCAAAGCAGGGGTCTTTGAGTTTATCAAACACTAAGTTACTATGGTCATTGACTAATGTGTCCCTAATCTATTCCACTGATCCACCACTCTATTTCTTAGCCAGTACTGGATAGTTTTGATGATTATTACTTTATAATATGGTTTGAGATCTGAAATTGCTAGACTATCTTCCTTTGTATTTTTTTTTCATTAATTCCCTTGATATTATTGGCCTTTTGTTCTTCTAGATGAATTTTGTTGTTATATTTTCTAGCTCTAGAAATTTTTTTTTGCAGTTTGATTGGTATGGCACCGAATTGGTAAATTAGGTAAAAATAGTTAAAATAGGTAAATTAAATTTTAGGCAAGATTGTAATTTTTATTATATTAGCTCGGCCTACCATGAGCAATTGATATTTTTCCAGTTGTTTATATCCGACTTTATTTTTGTGAAAAGTGTTTCGTAATTGTGTTCATATAGTTCTTGGGTTTGTCTTGGCAGGTATATTCCTAAGCATTTTATATTGTTTACAGGTATTTTAAATGGAATTTCTCTTTCTATCTCTTGCTAATGCTTTATGTGGGCTTATCTTATATCCTACTACTTTGCTAAAGTTGTTAACTATTTCAAGTAATTTTTTAGTTGATGCTCTAGGGTTCTGTAAGTATACTACCATATCATCTGCATGCAGTGATTGTTTTGTTTCTTCATTTCCTATTCTAATTCCTTCAATTTCTTTTTCTTCTCTTTTTGCTATAGCTAACATTTCTAGTATTATATTGAATAGTAGTGGTGATAATGGGCATCCTTGCTTCACCACTGATCTTATTGCAAAGGCTTCTAGCTTATCCCCATTATGGATAAGGCTTGCTGATGGTTTTAGATAGATACTATTGATCATTTTAAGGAATGCTCCCTTTATCCTATGTTCTCCAATGTTTTTAATAGGAATGGGTGCTATATTTTGACAAAAAAAATTTTCAGCATCTATTGAGATAATCATGTGATTTCTGTTGCTTTTGTTATTGATGTGGTCAATCATATTGATAGTTTTCCTAGAACCAGTCCAATTAGGGATTCTTTTGATCAACTCCCTTATAATATAGTATTTTGTAATGTTTTAAAATGTCTTTCCTTTTACAGATATTAGCTGTACAGGATCTTGTTGATTTTTCGCCTGTTTATAGGTGTTTGCACATTTATTCTGTTTTGGTAAGTACTTTTCTGATGAATATATTTGTCTTTAAAAATTCATCACCCCTGTTTTATTATATTAGTAAATTAAGATGAATTAGTCAGTTAATGCCTATGGTGATAATATCATAGTCCACTGAAATATCTCTCCTATATTACAAAGCATAGTTTTATAAGTACAAAGATGGAAAAGAGATTGGAAGGGGACAGAGAACAAATTGTTGTTTCTATTATTTTGTTAAAATGTATCTTATTATTTTAAATAAAAATGTAAGTAGTTTAGAAAACATCTTACCAAGAGTGGAATTGATTGGATATATTGTAGAAGGGATTCTTGTTCAGTTTTGGGTTGGACTAGATGAATAAGTTCCTTCCAACTCTGAGAGTCTTGAATTCTATGATGCTTTCTTTTTATTTGGAGTTCAGTTCCATATGATTATTTGTATTTATTTAGAGTGTTATCATATTTATAATAGGAACTTGAAAAAATAATTTTATAAAGTAAGAAAACAGTTTTGTTATTCAGCTGTGGATTTTCTGTGTCACTTTTAAATAATCAAAATGACATCCTTCTATTACTTAGTACACTTCTATATGGCTTTCTGTCATCATTTGGTCTTTGTTTAAGAAATGTCAACTGATTTTAACATTAAATTTCAAGTATCCATGTATCCTGTCATTGTGGGTACTTTTTTCCTTTGATATAGTGTCTCTTTTTTGCCTTGGTAGGTAGTTTTTGTAAATGGTTATGACTGAAAAATTTTACCATCTTGTGGCCAACCTTTCAATAATGAACTCTCTGAAATTAGCTGATTTTTTGTTGTGGTGTTAATATGATTAAAGATCTTCCCCACCCATTAATCCCCTTAATAGGCCTCAGGTGGAGCTTGTTAAGGGAAGCTTGATTAGGGGAGGCTTGTTTGCAGGAAGTCCCACACCCTTTTGCTAATTAGGTCAAGAGAGGTGTGAAGCCCCAGGCCCATACCCTTTTGCTAATTAGGTCATGAGAGGTGTGAAGCCCTTTGGCCCTAAAAAGGGTATACGTACTCTGAGGTTAGCATTTTGCTTGGGGGCTCTCTCTTTGGAAGAGTGTGATTTGGCCAGACAAAACTCTCTGGGTAGCCAGTAAAGAGCTCCCCCGACTTTGAAAACCCAGATGTTGGTGTTTCTCTCTCTGGTAATTATGTATGTATTGCTGTGGTCAGACAGAAGCCTATCTGTTGATTTGTGTTATTTTCTCCCTTTGTAATTTCTGCTTATATTTGATCAGAAGTTCAGAGTGCTGACTTTTCCCTCTGAACTAAGTGAATGATATATGTATGTTTAATTAAAGCAAGATTGTTAACCCCTTAAAACTGCTTTCCTTTAGAAAAGCAGATCAAAGAACTTGTGCTAGCAGCCCTCCTGTGTGATAGTGTTACTGGTCTTACACCCCCACAGCACCTGCTAGTAGCATTGTTGTTAACATTTATATGGTCTGTTGCTCGGCCCATGTCTTAAGCCTTTCCAGATTGATTAGCCATACCAAAATCTAAGGTCACTTCAATGCCTAAAGCATATCTGAGGGGAAAAAATTAAGGAGTTAGGTGTCATCTCAAATATTAAAATTAATTCTAGAATATAGTATAGATTATTTAGAGATTATCAGTGTTACTGATCCTGTCTTTTAAGAAGTAAAATTAGTTGAGTACATCATTTTAATAAAGGAGAGGAGAGTAAAAGGTACTGAACTTGATTAACTGAATCTGGAAATAAGATGCTTTAATGTAATTTAAATATATCATTCTGTATCAGAAGTGCCAGAACTTTTTAGTCTTTCTTATGCTCAAATAATAATTAGTTGAAATTTTATAGTGTTTTTGTTTTCAAAGTAATTCCGTATTTAAAAATAATTTTTTTTTCACATAGTATCCATGATATAGGTCTCCCTCACTCACCACAGTGGTTTTTCTACCTTTTTCTCTGTGTCTGGGAGATTACATAGGCAATCCATATTGTGGCCACGTGGTTTGCTAAAACATAGTAAAATAAAATCATCAAGCTGTTTTGGGGTGCTTCTCTCAATTATCTCCCCAAAGCTCCTTTCAGCTTATAGGCCATGGGAACTGTTAAGGGAAGAGGATTCTGTGTTTTTACCCTGCTGGGTTAGCTCTGCAAATGGTGGAGAGGAGTGGAAAATGTGTTAGGGGTAGGAATCTATTTCCTGGCCTGAATTTACCAGCTAGTGAGGTTTCATGGCAGCTTACAGTCCAGTTCCACTGCGTATTGTCTTCTGTTTCTTTGTTGATCTAGGTAGTACCTAGATCAAGGCACCTCTTCACCTTTTCCTCTGAAGCTTTCTAGGATCTCAATCAGTTTGATCTTTGCATCTCCTAGATTAAGCAGTATGTAGCCAACAGTGGCCATTTGCCTGCAGCAGTTTTCTGTCTCTGCTTTTAGCATCATTGAAAGGAATAAATAGCCTTACTGGACATCTCAGGTGAAGAGGAAGAGGAAATAGGGGACCTTAGGACCTGTACTTCCACATAGAGATCCTTCTATTCCCAGGTCTTTCACCATTTTCCCTTGTCAGTACTTGAAAGGCCTATACCAGGGTGATTCTTCATTGTAGAAACATCCACTACATAGCACTTTACCTAACACTGCAATGAATGAAATATGTGAGCTGCTTTCCTGCTAATTAGTTAAGATAGGACTAGGATTTTTAGATTTTCTTCTCAGTTTTTTTTCTCCAAAGATAACCCACCTGATTTCTTCTTCGATAGCTGCAGGTACACACAAATAAACTGCTTGGTCCCTTGCCTCAATATGTTTTCACTTCACTTGAACAAATATTAAGCATTTACTGTGTGAGATTCTGGATTCATAGTTAGAGATCCTTAGTTGAGGTCCTCATCCTAACATTTACTACCTGTGTTACCCTGAGACCTTCCTGTGGGCCTCAGTTTCCTCATCTATAAAGTGAGGATATTGGAGTAGATGACCTCAGAGGTCACTTCCAGCTTGAAATCCTGTAATTCTACAAGAGCCACTTTCCTAAATAATATGGATACAAAGATGGAAATGAAGTCCTTCTTACCCTTAGGGAGTTTATATTCTACTGGGGATGTGATATGAACATAGTACGTTATACTATGGGTAGGGACTGAAGCGGGCAAGATAGAGAACAAAGTGTTCTAGGAAACTTTCAGAAAGTTAAGAACAGAGAGATCAGTGAAGACTTCAAGTAGGAGGTGTAGTATCTGAGTTAGGCCTTAAAATGAAGCTAGACATTTAAAATGTTTCCATGCCATCAATTCACATCACACCAGGAAAAGTCAGCAGAATAATTTTGACTGCTTGTACATATGCTGAGATCTTAGAGGCAGAGATAATTTTTTCCATACAAAAACAACACTGTTTTATATATAATACAAATGGAAAAATCTTAAAATGATTTATTAAAATGTTAAAAATCTCATTGTGGGGGGGGCGGAGCCAAGATGGCGTCTGGGAAGCTGTGACTGGCGTGAACTCCCCACCAAGTCCCTCCAAAAACCTATAAAAAAATGGCTCTGAACCAATTCTAGAGCTGCAGAACCCACAAAGTGGCAGAGGGAAGCAGGGCTCCAGCCCAGGACAGCCTGGATGGTCTCTGGGTAAGGTCTGTCCTGCACGGAGCTCCCAGCCCCCAGTTGAGGGGAGCGGAGCTGAGCCCAGCGCGCACGGGGCGAACAGACCAGACGCGGACCTACCAGACCAGGAGACGAGCGAGCGGAGAGTGCCCTAGCATCCTGAATTGGTGAGCCGTGGCATCCACTAGACCTCTCAACCCACAAAGAGCAAAGACAACAGAGAAGGTTAGTGGGAAAAGCTGCGGGACTGAGTTTGTGGTTCGGCCAC
>JAQQSZ010016204.1:0-11086 GCA_028646595.1 Phalanger gymnotis | reverse complement strand
CCTGCTTCCCTCTGCCACTTTGTGGGTTCTGCAGCTCTAGAATTGGTTCAGAGCCATTTTTTTATAGGTTTTTGGAGGGACTTGGTGGGGAGCTCACGCCAGTCACTGCTTCCCAGCTGCCATCTTGGCTCTGCCACCAAAGATTTTGTTTTTTACTTTTACTCAAATAAGCTTCACTTCTACCTCTTCCCCTTAAAAGCTTCCTAGTGGGGAGTCTCGTGGTGTGGAAGTAAACTGCCCCATTACGTCACTTTCCCTTTACTCCATTCCTCCTCTCAAGGAGTCCTATGGGAGAGAGAAAAAAACATAGGGTTCTCAAGCAGGGGATCCCCCACTTAGGAAGAACCTGCAAATAGAGTACAGAGACTCCAAACTATCCCCACTCAGACTGGGGTGCTAGCAATAAAGGGAATGGGCTTATAGGCTTACCTTAATTTGGAGAAGGCTTGTAGACAGTCACCCCATGTTGAGTTGCCAGAAATGATGAGCTTCAGGGATACCCCAAAATGTTAGAGTGCAAGGTCGTCCTGAAAGAATTCACTCATGTGGTCTCTAAATCAAGTAAGGGAGCTTATTAGGGATAATACAACTCACCAAGCAGGCTCCTTTACCCCTTAAGGGTGATGAAGCTTCAAGGAGATCCCAGCTTAGGGGAATGGCAGTCCCCTAAAGGAGATGGGGTAGGTGTGTTGTATTACCCCTAATAAACATCTTTACTTGATTTGGAGACAGCCTAAGTGAATTCTTTCAAGACAACCTTGCACTCCAACATTTTGAGGTGCACCCTGGACCTCATCATTACCCCAAGGAAATTATGTTCTAGTTGAGAAGATAAGACCTGGATGTATAAAATTCTGGTGGTGTTATTTTTATAAAACATCTCAGTCATCAGGACATTCTACTAAATGGTCATACTTTATTATAGCATGAATTCTCAAGGGCCAAACTAGAATAAAGCAAACCTTAGTTGGTTCTACCAATTTTTAAGGCAGTTGCATATGGACCTGGTGACTGATTACACATTTATTGTGTGAGGCTCAGCATAGCTGAGCTCAGAAAGACTCATTTTAAGGCTAGCCATAGAGGGTAGAACTTTATAGCAACTTTCAAAGACCATCTACTAAGTTATATGAAGGTTGCAATCTGCATCAATGGAGTTTTGTGAGTATTAAAGTATATTTTGAGAATATGAAAGTTAGAGGAAGCATGATATAGTGGAGATAATGCTAGATTTGAAGTCAAAGGACCAGGAATCAAATGCACCATGTGCCATTTTCTAATGGAAGAAGACAATACATGAAAAGAGAAGGCAAGACAAACCAACACTTCTATCCTGATAGTCATTCCCTATTCAGACACCAATGGAAATAGCCAAGGATCCTGATCTCCAAAGTTTTGGAAATTGCAACACTCTCCCCCTGCTACCACCACTATCAAGTACCAGCCTAGCAACCACAGCCATAATTGAGGGGAGATATCTGTGTGAAGAAAGGGCCCATCTTCCTTACCACCACAAGCAACAACTATTGACCAACCACTGCCCAGACATTTGGTTCTACTTCTAGCCTAGCCCTCACAACCATCATCTGGAGAAGCAAATCCTATAGAGAAGGAGCCAGTCATCTCCACCAACTGCTGACCAACTTCCACAAGACAAGTCAGCCTGGCTGAAGCAGCAAAGTGCCCTGAGGGAACCACCACCAGAATCTTGAACACCATCTTCCCTCAGACCCCAGTGGACACAGTCCAGGTCCCTGAACCCAAAGGCCTCAAGAACAATAATATTTCCAATCCAGTATCCCCAGCCTTCAATCTGAGAAGTGACATCTGGAGAAATGCATCCTGATGACTAGCCCTACAGTTGCTATAGCCATGGCTAGTCAAGACCCAGAAAAGTAAGTTCTTTCCACTAGAGCAGGGGTGAGGAACCTGTAGCCTCAAGGCCACCTGTGGCTTTCTAAGCTCTTGGGTGAGGCCTTTTGACTGAGTCCAAATTTTATAGAACAAATTCTTCTAAGGTGATTTGTTCTGTGAAGTTTGGACTCAGTCAAAATGCTGTGCTTGAGGACCTAGAGGGCCACACATGGCCTTGAGGCTGCAGGTTCCCTACCCTTGCACTAGAGTCTTTGGCATTGTCAAGTGGTTCAACATCAGAAACTGATATTATTTTATCAGTGAAAATAACAGTAAAGAAGAGGCATTACCATTTGCTTTGCTGCTGTACCCTAAGGAGCATGGCACTTTTGCATCTGACTTTCAGCTAAAACTTTCCATATATATAGTGTCTCCTCCATTAGACTATGAGATCCTTGAGAAAAGGGACTATCTTATCTTTCTAATTGTATCCTCAGAGCTTTGGACAGTGCTTTACACAGAATAAGTGCTTAATAAAACTTTTTTTTAATTTGTTCATTCATTCATGTGTGAGTTTGGACAAGGTGTTAAACTTCTCTGGGACCCAATTTCCTTATCTGTAATATGAGAAGATTATATTAAATGACCTCTCAATTCTCTTCCAACTCTACATCCCATGATTCCATTTATTGGAATTCAAGCCAAGTGAAGAAGCAGGAAATGAATGGCCTATGGCCATAATGGTTAAAGGAGATACAGCACCCCTTTCTACATTTACTCTCCAAACTCCCATTTGACTGGTATTCTGGGTCCCTAGAAGACAGTGATTACTGCTTTCATCAGTAATGGTTGGCTAGAATTGAGCAAAGATACTACATAAATTATTACAATTCAACAAGCATCTGTTAAGTACTTAACAGTGTGCAGAAAGCAATATGCTAAACAACAAAGAAGAAACGGTTTAGAAAAGACATGGTCCCTCCTCTCAGGGAGCTTATAATCTAGTAGAGGGCAAACATACATACATAGGCATATGATGAACCTAGAGATAAAAGTAAAACAGAGCCTTGCAGATAGAAAGAACTGAGTGGGTATACAAGGAGAAGTAGCCCATTAGAATGAAAACTGGTAAATCACACCACTGACTTAGCCTAGCCCTAGAAGGTTTAAGTAGAGCTGAAAGTGTCAATAAAGGGAAGCTGAAAGGATTTGCCAGGAAAAACGTTTGATGTCCTTTATCTATCCAAAGTTAATACTTAAATAGGAGAAAAGGCTTGCCCATTTCCTAGGTGAGCTGGGCATCAACAGACACAGAATGAATTATTTAAAGTCACCAAGTGAACAGTGGGTAAACGTGGCTACTATAAGATATGATACAGTCTTCTTGTATATCCACTGGACCATGCTGTCCCCCATTAATTCTAATTTGAAATTATTCAGTTCAATAAAAATGTAAAAATGCTTTTCTCTATGAAAATTGCAAGCTTTTCTAATAACTTCGTACTGCTATGGGTCATACACAGTTGCTGGAATTTTTTTAAGCTTCATCTAATATGATCCATGAGAGCTCATTCACATAATTTTGTGTTCTCTTTTAGCAGTTCTATAAAGTCAATATGCAAGCAGTCTGTATTTGATTGATCAAAATTCCAATGTCTCAACTAGCTTGGTGATCATTTACTGTGCTGTTGTTGGTCGAGCTGGACAAATAATAACTATCAACATATTTTTAATGTCTAATTCTGTCGATACAATGTGATTAAGGGTAAAAAAGTAAAATTTCGATGAAACTAATGTAATCTTAAATTGGATTTTTTATTTTGGAGGTAATTGTGTATATGTGTGTACATGTGTTTCTCTCTCTCTCTCTCTCTCTCTCTTTCTGTGTGTGCACTTGAAGGAGACTGTCAGTTGGAAGAGCTGATTCTGCACTTTTACTTTGATAGAGACCAAAAATACCTCTAAATATTAAATGCAAATCACAATTAAACCAAGTTCTGTGAACAGATCATAGCATTCACAGTTCCCAGTGTATTGAGGAAAGAGGGGGATATTTAAGGGTAATTGTAGGAGACCAGCTGGTACAATATTTAGATTTGAGTTCCTACAGTTTCTGTTATCTTAAAAATCTGTTCTCTCCTGACAGTTACATGTTCAAGACTTGAAATTCTTTTTCATGTCCATGAAATAATTACTGCTGTCATCTTATGCACCTTGTATTTCTATTATTGGTAATACTTTGTAGCTTAAAATCCTATTGCTAGATTTTCCCAACATATAATGTGGCAGCATGAGAAATCATTGGGAATGCCTCTTCTACACACAAAATAGGCACTTCAGGCCAGGGGCATAAACAATAAACCTCTTGTGATGTCAGGTTTTGTGGCATCTACAAATTGCTTGAATCCAGTTGTAAACTACAGGAGGCTGAATTTACCAGAGGCCAAATCTTTTATTTGCAAATATGTGTCCAGGGAAAATTTAGTCACTATACAGGTTACCCAAGTCTTATAAAGTCCCTGAGTCCCAGCCATTCAGTACATATTGGAATGTGTTCACAGAATCAGAGAATTAGAAAGGACCTCAGGTTTAACTCAATCTGGACTCTAACAAGAATTTCCTTTTGTTATATCCATAATGAATCTAATCACTGCTTAAAGATCTCCAATGATTAGAAAACCCATGACTTCTTAAGCCATCCCATTGTACTTTGGGAAAGCACTAATTTTTAGAAAGTTGTCTTTTATAATTATCCAACTTGTACCTGTTGCTCTCAGCTCTATTTGCTAGGGCCAAGCAAATGTGTCTAATCCTCCTTCTGTACAACCTTAATATTCTAGTAGCATGGTTAATGCAGATCATAATATATTTATATCAATCCATACAATTCCTGCTTCTTCACATCTTCCCATAAATTTTCCATGGGTCCACCCAATGTGCTGTGGATTTTGCTCATGTTCTCTTGACATTGCATGCATGTCAATAAAGTAGTAATCCTAATTCTTGCTATGTGACTGGTCCATCTTGTTTTCTGATGCATTTCTCATATACTTGTGAAATTCCTCATTTTTAATATGTCAATGCTGCCTCTCACCCACAATATGCTCATCCATTATCCTTTGGAGGATCCTTGATTTCAATTCTTTAGAAAGTACATTTTATGAATTACAGTTATAAAGCAGTCAGAGAAATGGTATTCAAAAGATGAGTCTTTGCTTAAAGGAGAAACTTGAGATCATCAAAAACAAACAAAAAATGTGCAATTTTCCAAATGCAATGCAAACTTTTCTCCTTCTGTTCAGTTCTGGACCCAGTTTGTTGTCTATTTTCAGTGTCTGTCTGAGAAAGAGAGAGATAGACAGAGAGAGAAAGAAAGAGAGAGAGAGAGAGAGAGAGAGAGAGAGAGAGAGAGAGAGAGAGAGACTAATGAATGATTTCAATAAGTTGTCCATTCAAGTGTATATTATAGGCTGGACAAGAGGCATTCTTCAATTATTTTAAATGAATATGGGTTTCATATAGGGATCATTTTAATATCCCAGGTCTCGAGGTGATTAACACACTATCATTGACAAATAGGAGCATCCATAGGTCTCCTACTGCATCCTGGGTCATCTCCAGTCATCCTGATCTATATCTGGCCACTGGACTCAGATGACTGGAGGAGAAAGTAAGGCTGGTGACTTTACACAGTCCTCCCTCATTCAAATCAAAGTCAATTTAAAGTCGTGTCATCATCTCCCTGATGTCAGGGTCTTCTTTGAGAATGAAGGACAAACCACACACACACACACACACACACACACACACACACCCATAGGACCTAGTATCAAGAGAGAATCCCTCTTCCATATGAACTCTCACCTAGATGGCTTCCATGACAGTAGCAAATACCTTTGGTGAATGTAAAATCTCCCTGCATTATGTCTCCTTCAATATTAATTATTGGAATATTGTTAAACAAAGTACTTGTTGTTACATCTTTTAAAGAATCTCCTATGATTTTGACATATATAGGGAAGACACTTTTTTGGAGGAGAGTTTCTAATGGTGATATTTTGCTCAAATAAATCAAATGCTTTTTTAAAAATAGTCAAGAAGTCACATGCTTCTCATGCTTTCAGCAAAAATGCCCTTAATATATCTATGCACTCTCTTAAGAATTTTGTAGAAATGGAGAAATAGATATATATGAATTCAGTTATTGATAATCTATCACCTTCGTCCACCTACAGTCTTTTTATTGCTTGAAGACCTTGCCTGACTCATGTTTAATTTCCTCAATAAATCCTTGCGTGTACAGATTCTAATCAATTTTTCTCCCAAAGTGACTCCCTTCATATGTCTTTTGGCTTGTCAATAACCTTCCTAAAATGTGATATGTAGAAAAGAATAAAATACTGCATTTGTTGGAGGTCATTGTACCGCAGAATTATTTCTTTCTTAATTTTTTGTACTCTGCCTTTATTAATGAAGCCTAAGTTCTGCTGGCTTTTTTTTTTTCTTTTCTATGCTACTCTATTCCAGTGCCTTCCTTATTTTTCCTACACACAGCTTGATTGTCCATATTTGTTTGCTTGTTTTCTCTTCCATTAGACTGTGAATTCCTTGGGGATAGAAATTATTTCTTTTTGCCTCTTTTTGTTTCTAAAATGCTTAACATAGTACCTGATACATAGTAGGCACTTAATAAATGTTTATCGGCTATTGGGGGTAGGGGGTTGCAATGATACACTTTTGACTCATTCAGTTTGTAATACCCTAAGATGACCAGAGTTTTGTTTTTTAAGTGAACTGGTTTCTATCCATATGTCTGCTCTCCAATTCATTTGGGCCTAGTAAACAGAATGTATTTGTTGCAAGCAATTTACTCCCACAGCTTCCTCTATATTACATTGATTTATACAATTAAATGCCCTATCTCCCTACCCTACCCCACCCCACTCCACCCTTGGTATAAGATAAGCTCCTTGAGATCAGGGATTATTTTTTTTTTCATTTTGTGTTTGGATCAGTAATGCCTAAGAATGATAATAACAGTAACAACTAGCATTCATATAGTGCCTAGTATGTGTCAGGCACTGAGCATCACTTTTGCTCCTTACAACAATGCTGAGAGCTAGGTTTTATTATGATCCCCATTTTATAGCTGAGAAAACTGAAGCTAACAGAGGATAAGTGACTTGCCTAAAGTCACATAGCTAGTAAATTTCTGAAACAAGATTTTAATTTGTCTTCCTGATTCCAGGCCCAGAAGTCTATCTAGTGCACCACCTATCTGCCTCTATACAATGCAATGACAAATTTAGATGCTTGATAAGTACTTTTTGAATTGAATTACTGTCTCCTAACTCATCTTGAGTTTTAGCTTTCTGTGAACTATTTTTAATTCCTAGTCCATCATTTGTTCTCCTCGTCAGAGAAAGCTAAGTAGCCATATAGATTTAGCATTGGCAGTATGGTGAAAGAATGTTGACTTCTACAATTTAAGTCTGATCTTTTGTCCTGGTGCTTTGCCTCTGGCCTGCTGTCATTTTTGGAAGACCACCTCAGTGCTAGGAGAATGATGTTTCTCCTGAGGTAGCAACCTAGGAGTTGTGTTCCAGGCAAAAGTGAATCCAATGTCACTCTCAAAAGTCACAGTCTCTGACCCATCTAAGACAGGAAACACTAATGCTAGCAAAGAGACAAACCAGCATCAAGATGCTCAGGCAGGTATTAATATTGAGTAACCACAAGACTCGGCATTCTGCTCTAAGGACTTCCATGCAAAATTTTCCTGCATTAACTAGGCAATTCCATTTTATTTGCTTTCTGGTTATAACACTAGGTGTCACTATGTTAGGCTCACAGTCAGATGAAGCAGATATAAATGGTCAGGTTTGGACATTTAATTCTATCCTTGGAACTATAGTTATGAAATAAAAAAATGGTTCATGGAAAATCTCTTTAACAACGTTATGTGAAGTTAGGATCCCAGCCTTTTAATAAGCAAGATCACTCTCACCTATGTGGCATCCAGAGCTGTCCTGTCATCCCTCCCCTGGACCAAGGCACACAAGGGAATGCAAAAGATGGGGTAAACCACAGTTTCTTATGAGAAATAAGATTGGATCAGTCACATTCAGTCTTTGACAGAAGAAGAGGACACACTTTGAAATGGGGGCCAGGCACAGCCAGCTAAGACAAATCAGGGGGAAGGGGATAAGTTCAGACACTTCCTCTGTATCTGTTTTTAATTTGGTGATTCAGCCACCTGAGCAAGCACTTATGCTTTCAAAACAAACAACAACCCCCCCCCCCCCACACACACACACACCACACACTTGTACCTGGCTATGCGTTCCTTTTGGTTTTGTCTTCTATCTCCCTCTGAGGCATAGATTTGAGGAGAGGACTTGCTAATGTTGCTACCTCGGTTCCACTTGGCCTGGGAGAAACCCCACCACCTCCTTCCTCTCCATGTATTCATTTCTCTTACTTCTCTTGAGAGTCTTAAAAAACAAATAAGGAAATAAACACACAAACAAATACGATGTAGTAGAAAATTCTACCCTCCGGTTCCTATCTGCAAGCTTCATCTCTCCCAGAACTGGTAAGAAATAAAACTCCCAGGGTCTTTATACATACATATATATATATATATATATATATATATATATATATATATATATACACATACATATACACACACACTATATATATATATGTGTATGTATACGGCATTCAAAGAAGGGGATGCACCATCCAGAGATGCTGTGTTAATAGCTCCTGACATTGCTAGTGACACTTCTTACATAATAAAACCTCCTTCACTGTGCCCACATTTGCCTTCTTAGTCTCATTTCACAATTTGTGCTGAACTCTTTTTAAAAGCCTTCCATGAACAGGAGCAAAATAGGATTGGGGACAATCTTGGAATAATTAAAACCTTGTCAAAATAGTTCAGAGCTCATGGTAGAAGACTTGGAAAATTTACAGGCCTGTCCCTGGACTGAGATGGAATATTTCCAAGAGAGCTATGGTAATTAGCTAATTAGCTTATCAAATCACTGGCAGTTGTTTCTGGGATTTGTGCAAAATTAGAGAAGTGTTTTGAGGATTTGAAAGGGTTCTAATATGGTACTAGTTCATAACCAAGTAAAATCTGTTTCAGGTCACAATTGTCCAATCTA
Organism: Phalanger gymnotis; assembly: GCA_028646595.1. Classification (NCBI taxonomy): domain Eukaryota; kingdom Metazoa; phylum Chordata; class Mammalia; order Diprotodontia; family Phalangeridae; genus Phalanger; species Phalanger gymnotis. Next base: position 2,057 of record JAQQSZ010016204.1, on the reverse strand, counting down.
AGTCAAATTTGATGTGCAATAAGGTCTCAGCAATTAATTTCCTTTTGCATAACAGGGCTGAATGACCACTAGATTTGAAGTTTCCAAGTTCTGGTTCTACCTCTTATTAGTTATGTGAAGTTGAACCACATAATTCATTTGTCTGGATTGCTCTTCTATAAAATAAAGCAGAGAGAGGAGGTAATCTCTGAAGTCACTTTTAGCAGTAAATTCTAATATCCCAATGTACCTTTTCCCAATGTCACCTTGTAATAATTGAAATCAGCTGTTGAATCTTTAATGACAGTGTAGTGTTATCAATAGGGAGTCAGAGGACCTGAATTAAAATCCTGCCTTCAGTGACTTACTAGCTCATAGACAAACCACTAAACTCTGCTAAGCATAAATTTTCTCTTCTGTTAATATGGAGGAGATAATTGTACTTTATGCAACTTACTAGGTTATAGAGAGGCACATACTTGCATATTTATCTAATAGTGCTGTTGTGATATGTTAGTAAATCTGAAAGCTCTGTTTAAATGGGAGCTATTATTGTTTTAATATTTCCTATCATATCTCATTTCCCTCACTTTCACTACATTGTTAGACACTCTCCTCCTCCATTCAATTTTATACTACATGTTACCTTTGTGTAGGATCATAGATTTAGCACTGCAAGAGTTCTCAGAGGACATATACCCTATACTCCTCACTTTACAAATGAGAATACTGAGACCCAGGGGGGTTAATGTCTCACACAAAGTAACAGAGGTAAGTGACCATTCCTGTAATAGTCAGTCTTCTCTAACACAATTAATAATTAGTAGGATGTTGTAGCCTGCTTGTATTCAGTGTTGTTTCATTGCCCAGAAAATATTATATGTATGTGTATAGTAATAAGAATGTATGTAATGTGATAATGTATATACCATATATAATGTAATTGTGCATATATTAAATTAAAATATAGATTGTCTATTTGTTCTCAAAAATTTTATTTATTAATAATGATAGTTAACATTTATATAGTGCCTACTACACGCCAGGCCCTTTGCTAAGCACTTGAAGCAATGAGTATAATTATCACCTCTATTTTATAGTAGAGAAAACTTAACGCAGAGAAAGTAAGTGATTTGTCCATAAGCTAGTAAGTCATCTGAGGCAAGATTTGAAGCCAGTTCCTCTGACTCTAAGGTAGCACCTTATTGCGACAATATACTGCTGTTAGGGACTCAGCAGTTGATCTCAAATTATCTCATTTGATCCTCATAACAACCTTGTGTATCAGTAAGGCAATAAACACAACATCAATGATAATCACAATATGCCTAAGTAGTTCTGTATCACAAAGTATGAGAAACTCTCCATATAGAAGGTAGAAGAAGTAAAACATTTATTTAGACACCAGATAACCATATCCCATAACCAAATGTTCAGCTCCCACAACCAGTTAGCCTACTTTATCATAACAGCAAGGAGCTTAAAACACAATATAACGATATGGAGTCTCACCATCTCAAAACCTCTCCAACCCCTTACTGGGGTCTTCCCAAAAACAAACTATAGTTATCACAGTCTGCTCAGCTATCACAGGTTGACTTTCTTTACCTCAGCTCTAACTATCACTATGGCCATTAACAGCCATATCAGCTCTCTTTCAGCATTTACTGTGACACAATTTCCTTTTCCTCTCAGCAAGCTCCTATCACCACATGTGACTTAGGCTTCCTATGATGTAAGCAGGTGATATGGCCTGTTAATGGGTGGGAAAGATCTTCAAATCTGAATTACTATTACACCTTGTGAGACAGATGCTATTATTAGACCTGTTTTACAGATGAGGAAATCAAGGCAGAAGTGAAGTGACTGGCTTCAGGTCACACAGCCAGTGTCTGAGGCTAGATTTTTTTTTTCCTCTGAAATTTTTTTTTAAATTTTAATTTATTTTTAACATGTTTGGTTTTCAGCATTGATTTTCACAGGGGTTTGAATTACAAATTTTCTCCCCATTTCTCCCCTCCCACTCCAAGATGGCGTACACTCTGGTTGCCCTGTTCGCCAGTCTGCCCTCCCCTCCG
>JAQQSZ010016203.1:0-11086 GCA_028646595.1 Phalanger gymnotis | reverse complement strand
TGGCCTGAGACCAGTTCATGTTTTTCTTGGAGGTTTTTGTTGTAGGCTCTATGACTTTATTAACTTCTTCTGACAGTATGTTTTGGTCTTCTTTGTCACCAAAGAAGGACTCCAGAGTCTGAGACTGAGTCTGGGTGTGTTTTCACCATCTGGCCACGTTCCCAGACAACTTACTTAACCCTTGAGTTTTTCAACGGGGTGTGACTAAAGAGTTCTATGTTCCACGCTTGGGCGGATGCGCTGCCTCACCAGCACTCCTCCTTCCCCAAGAACCCCCTACCCAGACTGGGCTTAAATCTTCAGCAGGCTCTGCACTCCTGCTCTGATCAGCCACTTAATTCCTCCCACCAGTGCAGAAGCAACTGCAGCCCTAGTTCTAAAGCTGCCCCGCCTCCATTGCCCCAGGGGCAGTGACCGAACCGCAAACTCCGTCTCGTCCCGCAGCTTTTCCCATTAACCTTTTCTGATGTCTTTGCTGTTTGTGGGTTGTGAGGTCTGGTACATGCCACAGCTCAGTAATTCAGCATGCTAGGGCACTCTCCGCTCCGCTCCACTCCTGGTCTCGTCTGCCGCGCCACGGGCACTGGGCTCTGCTTGGCCCAGCTCCGCTCCCCTCAGCTGGGAGCTGGGAGTTCCATGAGGGACAGACCTTACCCCGAGACCATCCAGGCTGTCCTGGGCTGGAGCCCTGCTTCCCTCTGCCACTTTGTGGGTTCTGCAGTTCTAGAATTGGTTCAGAGCCATTTTTTTATAGGTTTTTGGAGGGACTTGGTGGGGAGCTCACACCAGTTACTGCTTTCCAGTCGCCATCTTGGCTCCGCCCCCCTCTCTACCATTCTTCTACTAAGCACATATCTTAGAGATCATAGACTGAACTAGAAAGGATGTTAGAGATCACCTAGCCAACTCTTTCATTTTAAAGATAAGGAAACTGAGTCTTATAGACATAAAGTGACTTGGCCAAAGCCATACAGGTAGTAACAAAAGGTAGTATGTGAGTCCAGATCTTTTGATTCCCAATTCAGGGTCCCCCCACCTACTACACCACACTGTCTCCCTAAGAAGTAAGCTCCATGAGGGCAGATACCATATCTTCTGTTATGTTTGTTCTTCATTACCTAATAGGTATCTTGCACCAGTCTGAGGCAGTTCACTGTGCTAGTTTACTTTTTTATGGTTTCCACTTTTTTTAATTTTTAATTTAAGAAATAAAACTACTGGAACTTTACTCTCATCTGGATTGAAGGGGAAATCCATTTGCAAGTTTAAAGAAATGTGCAGACTCTATGATTTACTCAATTCCTATAGTTTGTTGAATAGAGAATTATACTTGGGTCCTGATTAAAATGTTAATTAATTCAAGAACTATAAGATTTGGAATCAGAAGACCTCTGTTAGAATTTTGGATCTACTGTGCGACCTTTGCATAAATCACTACACCTCTCTGGACCTCAATTTCTTCATATATAAAATGAGGAGCTTCCTATGGTTCTCTGAAGATGGGTCCCAGGTCTTCTGCTGGTATTTTGTGAGCTATAACAACTAATAGGAATTCAATGCTTTTGCTAATTAGAAATTGCTGCCTTCTGATGCTGTGAAGGTTTGAGAAGTTAACTTGGGCTGGGACCAATGACATTCTGGAGCCAACACAAACCATCTCACAAGAACCAATTGTTAAATTTTCAGAGCGAGCATTTGCACCTCAAAAAGCAGCAAATGCTGCAATTCAGAACTTGACATTTTTTTTGATTGTCTAGTCTTAAGAAAGTGAGAGAAAAAATGTAAATATTGCAGATTTAACTAAAAATTGAGCCATGCCTACATTTTCCCCACCCCCACTCTTACTCCTAGAGAAATTGTTGTTAAATATTTAGCAGCACATGACTAGTTGCCACTGAGTTTGGGTGACAACTATCTGGATGCTTAATGGTCTGACTTTGTTCCACATATATTGCTTCCTTCCCCCAATTACACAGGAACCAGTTTGCCTTTCTTCTTTGTGACTCTGATGTGGCAGTAGGCTGGCTAGCCACTTCTTGCTGGCTGAATGATTCCAATCTGCCGCTGACATCTCCCACTTTCTCTGCCAGGGTCCTACCTGAGCAGGACACATGGCAGTTGCAATATTTGTGAGAAGAGGGAAAGGAAGGACTGAGACATATTGATGCTTTAGCAAGGTCATAGGAAAGAACATACATGGGGTGAGTCAGGCATGGGATTATAGAAGTGAAAGGCTTTCCTACTTTAACTCAGGGACATAAGCTAAGGAAAGCTTGAAGTGAAATGTTGAGCAGAAGGAAATTTATTCATTAGGGATAAAGAATCAGAGAGAAAAACAGTATAAAAGCATGCCATAGAAGAGATGCATGACCAAACAAAATTGGTGATATAGTAAGGACAAGAGATGCACAGCTTCCTACTCCATTAATATTTTCTCAATATCAAGCCAGAGTAAATTAGGCCCTCACCATGTTAGATACACTCTGTGGAAAATGGGAAGATATATATGAACTGATGCAGAGTGAAAGGAGCAGAATTAGGAGAACAAGTTACTTGACAACAACAGAATAGAAAAAAAAACCAGCAACTCTGAAAGAATTTAGAGCTCTGATCAATAAAATGATATACCATAAGTCCAGAGTACTGAAGATGAAACCCACCACCCACCTCCTGCCAGAGAAGTGATGGACTTAAAACACAGAATGAGGCACACATTTTTGGACATGGCTAATGGGAGAATTTGTTTTGTTTGCGTATTTATTATGAGGGTTTTATTTTTCATTTTTAAAAAATCAGATGAGAATAGTGGGAGGAAGAGATAAATGCTTGCAAAGTAAATGAATATTTTAAAAATCACTGGACATATAATTTATTAACACTAAAATCAATAATAAAGACAGATAATTCTTTATTATTTTAAAAAATATGCATCCCTTTGTGATAAACTTATGGAAAGGCAAGGGCAAGTACAGAGCAAGATGGTGGCCAGACATAAATGGGTTGTGTATATATCTATACTTATATAGATACCAACGTATATTATAATGCACATATATGTACATGTGCACATACATATATACATATACATGCATATACATGCACATACACAGTACACGTACGTGTTTGTGCAGATATACATAAATATATGTATGGTCACATATATACACATATGTGTGCATATACACACATATATATGTATCAGGGGTATCAGTATGATATCCATTTCTGTTGTCTTTAAATCTTGTTATGCTTCCTTCTAAGCAGGCTCAAATGATTTTCAAGACAAGCATGGCCTTGATGATATTTTTCATGCTGTTTCTTTGAGGCAAATCATCATTAGTAATATCTAACAGCTGATTTACATAAAAGATGTGTATTTTCCTTTGGGTTACTTGTCCGTTTAGCTGCAACTTCTTCATGTTTTCTGATTTAATTTATTTTGGAAATGTCAGTGTATCTATGATTAAGTTCTCCTAGTAATATATCAAGTTATTAGACCCTGGACAGAGTACACCTTAAGAGTATTAACCAATAAATTAAAGTTAGTAAAATGGATCAAGAAGTATGTGGTTCTTAGTCCTACCTACTTACTGCTGTGCTTTTAATTACTGAGGAAGCAGATACCATGAGACGGAGAATCATTTTCTATTTATATCTGTTTTATGTGTTGTTATGATCATCACCAGGTGGCCAGAATCTCTGTACTCATCTGGGCTTGTCCATAGACAGGCAAGCACCGTATATCCCTGGGGCCACTCTCAAAGCTTTTACAATTTGGTGGGACTACGGAATCTTACACATCAATGACATAACAATCAATAAATCAGGAGAATTCTTCTATGGTAGTCAATAGGAAATGTGTACTAGGTGGTGATAAAGTAAGGTGCTATGGAGAGGGCTGTAACAGATCAGACATTTGCCTAATGGTTGTTGATTATAATGCTTTGTAATTGGCAACTGCAATTGCTTGACATGTATTCTTTTGCTCAGAGCATGGTAGAGCTTAATAGGAGAGAGAGTTGATTAGAGTGCTGTGAATGTGGTATAGACCCCTAGACCCTGTCTAAGGCCTCTTTAGACTCTAACAATTCCCCATCCCTGGAATGTTCTCTGCTTTACCTGCACTTCTTAGGTTCCCTGGCTTCCTTTAAGACTCAGATTAAATCCCACCTTCTGTAGGAGGTCTTTGACAGTTCCTCCTCCCTCACTTCCCAGGACTGCCTTATGTACCTTATAGATACGTAGCAATTTGTATGTTGCTTCCCCATTGAAATGTGAGCTCCTTGAAAACAATGGCTTTTGTATCCTTGGTGCTTAGCTTAGTGCCCGGCATATAATAATTGTTGTTGTGGTTATGGTTCAATCATTCTAGTGTGACTAACTCTCTCTGACTCCGTTTGGGGTTTTCTCAGCAGAGATCCTGGAGTGGTTTGCTATTTCCTTCTCCGGTTCATTTTACAGTTGAGGGAACTGAAGTAATCAGGGTTAGTGACTTGCCCAAGGCCACATAGCTAGTAAGTGTCTGAGGCTGGATTTGAACTCAGGTCTTTCTGACTCCAGGCTGCCCCTGGCACGTAACAATAACTAGCATTTATTTGCATATAGCTTTGAAGTTTATAACGTGTTTTACAAGTATTATCCCATTTGATTCTCACAACAACCCTCTATGGAGTAGGGGATATTATGATCCTTATTTTATATATGAGATACTGAGGCAGTCAGTATTCATTCATTCATCTATTTATTTGTTTATGTCATTCATTCATTTGTTTATTTGTTTGTTTTAGTGACTCAAGGTCACAGAAGTTAGTGCCTGAGGTAGCATTCAATTTCAGGTCTTCCTGACTCCCAGGGCAATAGTTTATCTACTGAATCCTTCTAAGAGTTTAATAAATTCTTGTTGACCAAATGACTTATTCAGTAACTGAGTCTAAGAAATGATCAATAGAATTCCTGCCTGCTAGAGCTTATAACCTAAAAAATCATGATGGTTATAATTAGTATACTCTATATTACAGAACTAGAGTACATGTATGTATTTTAAAATAAGGCAGAATGCCTTTAGAAATAATATGTCAGGAATAGAACTGTACTTAGAGGCTCACCTTACGAATTAGATAATTATTATCCCCTGTGCAAACATTAACCAGTATATAGTCTCTACTCTGTGTGCTCATTTCCTCTTTCTCTAATTCAAACATATACAAGCCCTTCCAACAAAATTCTTCAGCAAATATCGATGCCTTTTGTTTTTATATCACCTTTATTTCTGAATAGGTCCATCCCATCTACTGAGCCATCTCTTGTAATAAACCAACCAAGACATCCACTTAGTTTAATGGTTTGTACAGTATTCCACACCATTAGTAACATGCAAAGAAGCAGAGAGGTAGATTTTGCCATCTCTTCTAAGTGGTACAATGGATAGATCCCTTGGCCTAGAATCGGGAAGATCTGAGTTCAAATTCAGTCTCAGCCATTTATTAGTTGTGTGACCTTGGCCAAGTCACTTAGCCTCTATCTTTCTCAGTTTTCTCAGTTGTGAAGTAGGAATAACAGTAGCATCTACCACACAGGATTATTATGAAGCTCAAAATAGATTATATTTGTGAAGTGCTTAATGGATACTTCTTTCCTTTTCCCTTTCCCTCACTTCTGGGCTGAGCTTTTTCATCCTCAGAGGGATCAGTTTCGATTTTATATCCTTTCCATTTACCTTATTGCTAACATTTAAAAAAAGCAACAAAACTTTACATCTGCCAAAATCCTATTTGGCCAACTAAGTTTTCTTTGTTCCCATTAACATTTACCATTGTTACTGGGAATCATGTTAGGTGAAAAGTGTACTTTTAGTCAGAAAACCTGGATCTAATTCCCTATTCCAGCACTTCCTAGCAGTTTGAATGACCTGAGAGTCACTTGAGGTGACAAGTCATTTAATCTCTCTGGGACTCAGTTTCCTCATTGGTAAACTGAAGATAACAGTACCTGCTTTAGAGGTTGTTGTGAAGAATATGTGTTATGCACTTTACAGAATTACAACGACACAAGCTATTAATGTTACTATCTAGAGCTCTTGAGCTCAGAAGAATCAAGATTGCAGCCACCCAAAGGACCACCAGTTTAACAGAACAAAAGGTGATATAAAGATATACAGTGTGTGAGAGTATGGTAGGGCATACTATTGATTATGACTCATAGAAGAAGTGTATGTAGCATGATGTCAGACATGTATGAGTTCAAGAAAGAGAAATTAATGACAGAAAGATGGAGCATTACAATGGTATTCAACATGTAGTAAAATGCCCCAAGAAAGGTCTCTGAAGCCTTGGGCAGAGGCTCTGTAGCAGATTTGTAGAAGGGTATGGAAAAAATCCCTCAGGATGGGAATAGTGGGGTTGATTATAATTCATACTAGTGGAAGGACTCAAACCAAAGACACTGTGGAGCACTGAAGTTCCTAATAATAATAAATGGCTTTGATTTAGTGCCATAAAGTTTGCAAAGTACTTTATATTTTCTGAGTCTCAGTACAATCCAATAAGATAGATAGGTGTTACTATTATCCCCATTTTATAGATGAGGTAACTGAGACTAGGAAGGTTAGGCAAAGCCAATGGTCACTCAACTAGTAACTGGAAGAAAAAGGTTTTGAACCCAGAACATATCATAGAATCCTTGATCTAGAAGGACCTGGGAGGTTGTAGGAACACAGCATCAGATTTAGAGCTGGATTGGCCATCTAGTCCAATGCTCTTATTTTACAGATGAGGAAACTGAGATCCAGATAAAACTGTGACTTGCCCCAAATTACATAGGTGACAGTCAGTGTCATAGTTGGGATTTGAACCCTGGTCTCTATGTCCAGTGCTCTTTCCCCAATACAGTAACCGCCTTTTTGGTGGCCAAGCCCAGCACTTTATGCCTCATGCTATGTTCCTTCTCCTCTATAGGTTGTAGAAAAGAAATAACTATATATCTTTGACTGCATTTCAAAAAAAGACATCCCTTTTTAAGGCAGTGTGCCTTTCTTTAAGTAGGGGTCAGAGGTCTGTCACCCTATGCCCACCACTCCCCTACTCCCAGCATCTTATAGGCAGCTCCACCCAGCCTGCTTGTTTCCAAGGCAGTCTGTGAATGAGCCAGCTTCCCACTTATTATTCTCTTCATGGCTTCAGTCTTTGGGTGTGCTTCCAGGGCTCTAGGCTGCTGAATAACATGCAAGATTGTGCTTTGAAAGCATATTGATAGTTTAGCAGAAAAAAATAGCATACCGTGAGCCTCCCCACCTCCAGAGCATCTGTGTGAGGAAAATGAAGATGACGGTGCATTTCCCAAGCATCCAGCCTTCCCCAGCACTCCCTCCTGCCCAACACAATTCTGAATATTCAGGAGCAGAGACTGACTTCTTATAAACCCACTGATAAAAATATTTCTTCCTTACATCTCCCACGTGAGCAGTGTTCTGAGAAGGGCCATTTTAGCTGTAGGCAGAAAAAAAGTATAAACCTCTATTATATTTTTTCCAGTAGTAGGGGGAGTACAGACAGCTCAAGTTTTATATCCTTTAATTTTTCTGTCAAATCCTCCCTCAGCCTCACAGAACTCTGCAGCCATTTAACCCTCTGTTTATTTTTTTTTCTTTTCACAGCCAGGTGTCTATTTAGAGATAGCCCCCTCAGAAGCCAGGGTCTTAACCAAAGCTCTTTATTGATCTGCTCCCTGAAGCCTCAGGAGGCAACAGCTGAAGCAAACCAGCATCTCCCTATTTGCATTTTGTGGAAGTCAGCAGAAGGAGCTATTGTCCCAGTGGCTTCACAATGATAAAGCAATTGTGAATATAAATGGATATCACTGCAGTACAGAGGCCGATGGCTAAGAACGTGAACCATACCACATAAGAGGCCACTTACAGCCTATATGTTCATCTGCCCTGCTGCTCGTGAAATCCTAGGGCTCAGAGAGAGCTTAGAAGTCAACTAGTCCAACCTCCTTCTCCATGTAGGAATGATCATTCCCCTCTCTGGTAGAGTAATTCTAGAATAGAATTATGAAGCTCATAACAGCCCATTCCATTTCTAAATAACAGCAAATGTTAGTAAGTTCTTCAGTTATTTTGAGCTCTTCCTCAATGTGAACTATTGCATAGCAGATAGAGAGATGGCTTCAGGGTCCAGAAGAGCTGGGTTCAAGTTCTGATTCTGTGTATTGGCTGTGTGACCCTGGACAAGTTATTTAATCTCTCAGTGAGGCAAACTGTCTAAGACAATAAGTTAGAGAAGTGTAATGGTAATTTAAATGTGAAGATCTTTCCCACCTATTAATAGGCCCATGTGACCTGCTTATGTCACAGGAGGCCTATGTAACATATGGTGGGAGGAGCTTGCTGAATGAGTGGAACTGGAAGGGGGGAGCAGGAAATGCTCAGAGCAGTTAGAGCTGAGGGGCAGCAGACTCAAGTGAGCTAATTATGCTGTGAGTGTTTGTGGGAAGGACCCAGCAGAGGGGAAGGTTATGGGAAGGAGTGGATCCCTGTTGTGATATTATGTCTTAAGTTCTTTGCTGCTTGGATGGATTGGACTTACTGGTTTGGGGATTTGGCTCTCTGGTATCTGAATAAATGTTTTGCTTCTGTCTTCTATGTGGAGAGTCTGTTATATTTTGCAATTCAGAACCATGTTGGCATACTCATAGCAATCACAACTGTTGTAGATTTCACCTTGGTGATAAAAGAAGGTGCTACCCTGCCTTGCTAAGGAGAATTTCCTTATCTAGGAGTTCCCCAAATCAATCAATACTTATATATGTAATTCTTTTGGGCTATTTTTAAAAATCTACTTTCTAGCTGTGTGAGACTCTCAAATTGCCTTACCTCTTTAAGTCTTAGTTTCCCATCTATAAAATAATGGTATTTTATCACATGATCCCTAGAGTCCCTTCAATCCCTTGATGCTATGACTTGCACCTCATTTTATTTTCCCACAATGGTACTAGTTCTGGTCCTGGGAAGTAGAATAAATCTGACCATTCTTCCACATGACAAGCCTTCAACTATTCAAATACACTATTCATGCCCAATTAGTCATTAGTCATTATTTAAAAAATAGATGGCTTTTCTTTAAATGCAAAAGCTATTTCCTATCCCCCTACCAAACATCTTTTATAAGAAAAGTAACAACACACATACACAAACACACATGCATCTCTAGGGTACCTTCCAGTATTACATCCCAAGATGCTATGACTTGGACCTCTTTTTATTTTCCCCCACTGGTACTAGTTCTGGTCCCTGGAAATACACAGAATAAATCTGACCATTCATCCCCATGCCAAGCCTTCAATTACTCAAATACACTATTCATGTTCAGTTAGTCATTAGTCTTTTTTTCCTATTAAGAATTGGATGGCTTTTCTTTTTAATGCAAGAGCTATTTCCTGTTCCCCTGCCAAACATCTTTTATAAGAATAACAACACAAATACACAAGTACACATGCACAATTAAGTAAAACCAAAATTATCAGTCCACAGCAAGCACCCAAAGTTCCAACTCTCTATCAAAAGAGAAATTTATTTCTTCATCTGTTCTCTAGCATCACAATTCTTCATTATATTTAATTAAGTCCAGGTAGATACCAGTTTCAAGGACCGTTCATTGAATTCAATCTGTTTGATCTTGAGCTGCGTTAAAGGCCAACATAGCTTTCAGGAATAAGGACCTCATAGTTCCCTTGGACCCTGCAGTACTTAGTCCCCACTTGGAGTACTGTGTTCAGTTCTGGGCACCACAATTTTAGAAGGACATAGATAATCTGGAGTTTGTAAAGAAGAGGACAACAAAGATGGTAGTTCATGCCATATGCCATTTAATTAAAAGAACTGAAGGAGAATTAGAGAATAGAAGAATCAGTTGGGAATATGATAACTATTTTCAAATAAAATTTGAAAAGTTGTCATACTGAAGAGGGATTTGTCTCCTGTGTAGTCTCCGATTTCCAATCTAATAACAAGGCTTGGGAGTTGCAAAGAGATAAATTTTGGCTTGATGTCAGGAAAAAAAAAATCAAATCCCTATTAATAATTAGAACTGTTGAAAAAATGGGGGGGGGAGCCAAGATGGCCGCATGAAGGCAGCGTCTTACTGGAGCTCCCTCACAAGTTCTGTCGGATTCCTATAAAGAGGTGAATTTGAGCAGATTTGAGAGAGTGGGAAACCGCGAGAAGTCTGAGTGGGGCAAATTTCCCAGCCAGGAGAGTCTAAAAGGCCGAAGGAACGAATCTGTAGGCTAGAAGAGTTTTTGGCGTGCAGAGCTGCTCCAGACGGGACAAAAGCAGAAGCGGCTGGCCGGGAAACCCACGTGGGAGACAGGCCGGGAGAAAGCCAGGCGCCCGAACCTGGCGCAGATCCCCAGGCCTCCCGACACAGGACGGCACTTCCGTGGAAGCAAAGAGAGGCAACACAACGCCACTGGTCCACGAGACACCAATTCCTGAGGCTTACAGCCCAAAGGACACTTCTTGAACTTCCGGGAAACAAAATGGCCAGGTAAACAGCTCTAATCACTCCCCTCCCCACCCAGAGAATTCCCCGGGGGGGAAAAAAGCTGGCATAGAGGAGACAGACCTGGGGCTTCTGTGGCCGAATAGCAGGAGTGCCTGAGTCCCAGAGGGGCAGAGCCAGCAGGGGTCAACACCACGAGCCCAGACATACTCTTGCTCCCCCAGGGGAAGTGCCAGACACCCAGCTTGAACAACAAAGAGCTGAGACCATTGCCGAAGAGCAACAGTACTGGAAAACAACCCCAGGGGAAAAGGAGATTTCTGGCAGCCAGACCCCTTCCCCCACACTTCAAGAGAATAAGAAAGCTGGGACAGTGAGCCCTGAGCCCCAAAAGCAGAAATTTATTATAAAGGCAGGAAAAGGCTAATCAACATGAAGAACACAAGAAAACCAAGGACCATTGATTCTTTTTATGGAGACAGGCAGGATCAAAATACCAATTTGGAAGAGGATAACAATGACACTATATCCACATCTGATACCTCAAAAGGTAATGTGAACTGGTCTCCAGCCCAAAAAGCATTACT
>JAQQSZ010016202.1:0-11086 GCA_028646595.1 Phalanger gymnotis | reverse complement strand
ATTCCTAGGAATATTCTTTTTGGGATCTTTGTCAGGAGGTGATCGGTGGATTCTTTAAATTTTTTATTTTACCCTCTTGCTCTAGAATATCAAGGCAGTTCTCCTTGATAATTTCTTGAAAGATGATATCTAGGCTCTTTCTTTGATCATGGCTTTCAAGTAGTCCAATAATTTTTAAATTATCTCTCCTGGATCTATTTTCCAAGTCAGAGGTTTTTCCAATGAGATATTTCATGTTGTCTTCCACTTTTTCATTCCTTTGGTTCTGTTTTATAATATCTTGATTTCTCATCAAGTCACTAGCTTCCACTTCCTCCAATCTAATTTTTAAGGTAGTATTTTCTTCAGTGGTCATTCGGACCTCCTTCTCCATTTGGCTAATTCTGCCTTTCAACGCATTCTTCTTCTCATTTGGCTTTTTGGAGTTCTTTTGCCGTTTGAGTTAGCCTATTTCTAAGGTGTTATTTTCTTCAGTATTTTTTTGGGTCTCCTTTAGCAAGTCATTGACTTGTTTTTCATGGTTTTCTCTCATCCTTATCATTTCTCTTCTCACTTTTCCTCTTCTTCTCTTACTTGCTTTTCCAAACCTTTTTGAGCTTTTCCATGGCCGGGGACCATTTCATGTTTTTCTTGGAGGCTTTTGTTGTAGGCTCCTTGACTCTGTTGACTTCTTCTGGCTATATGTTTTGCTCTTCTTTGTCACCAAAGAAAGATTCCAAAGTCTGAATTTGAGTCTGTATTCCCCTGGCCATGTTCCCAGCCAAGTTACTTGACCCTTGAGTTTTTTGTCGGGGTATGACTTCTTGTAGAGTATAGAGAACTTTGTCCCAAGCTTGAGGGGCTGCACTGGTTTTTTTTTTCAGAGCTACACAGCAATCTCTGCCACACATGCACTACGTCTCCCCCACGAACTGCCAACCCGGACTGGACTCAGATCTAAGCTGGCTATGTACTCCCGCTCAGATCCACCATTTAATTCCTCCCACTAGGTGGGCTTGGGGGTGGAAACAACTGTAGCTGTAGTTCTGTCCTCAGAGATGCACCACCTCTGCTGCCCCCCAGGGCAGTGGCAGAACCATGAACTCCTTTTGCTCTGTCCCAGCAGCTTTTCCCATTAACCTTCTCTGTTTTCTTCGGTGTTTGCAGGTTGGGAAGTCTGGTAACTGCCACAGCTCACTGATTCAGGGTGCTAGGGCCTGTTGGGTGCAGCCCACACTGGGCTCTGCTCTGTTCTGCTCCCAGCAGGGTGCGATAGACCTAACCCCATGACAATCCAGGCTGTCCTGGTCTGGAGCCCTGCTTCCCTCTGCTATTTCATGGGTTCTGCAGTTCTAGAATGTGTTCAGATCAATTTTTTTATAGGTGTTTGGAGGGACCTGGGTGGGAGCTCATGCAAGTCCCTGCTTTCCAGCCACCATCTACACAAATCTTAAACTCCTAGAAATTTTATAACCAAATTGCAAAGCTCCCCAGTTAAGGAGAAACTACTACAAGGAGCTAGAAACAATTTAAATATCATGGAATAATAGTCAGGATAACACAAGATTTAGCAACTTCTACATTAAAGAATTAGAGGTCCTGGACTATTATATTTTGGTGGGTCAAAGAGTTGGGCTTAAAACCAAGAATCACCTACTCAGCAAAAATTGAGTATAAGCCTTCAGAGGGAAAATGGATTTTTAGTGAAATTGAGGACTTTCAAGTATTCCTGATGAAAAGACCAGAGCTTCCTAGAAAAATTGGACTTTTAAAAACTAGACTCAAGAGAAGCATGAAAAGGTAATCAGGAAAGAGAAATCAGAAGGGATTCAATCGGGTTAAATTTTTTTTTGCATTCCTCAATGGGAAGATGAATTATAACTCCTAAGAACTTTCTCCTTATGAGGCATATAGAAGGAATATACAGAGACAGAGGACATAGGTGTGAAGTGACTGTGATATGATGATATATCAGTAAGGCAAGATTCATAATATTGATGGTGACCATGAATATGCCTGTATAGTTTGGAATTGCAAAGTATAAGACAATCTATGTATAGTAGGCAGAAGAAGTATAACATTTATTCAGACACCAGAGAATCAAATCGCAGAACCAATAAGCCCAATTAGACATAGCAGAAATTGTATACCAAAACCAGTAAATCGACCTCAATGTAATAGCAAGGAGATTAAAATACAGTACCATAGCAAAGAGCCAAGCTATCCTGTAACCTTCCCCTCTGCTAGGGCCTTCCCTCAAACACTCACTCAGAAATCCTTACTCTCTGCTTGCCTGAGTCTTCTCCTCCTGCAGCTCTGAAAGCCCTTGCAGTTCTCTCTCTGTCTCTCTGTCTCTCCAACTTTGCCTGTCTTCCAGTTCTCCATCCTCTCTCTCAGTTCTCTCTTCTTCATCTTCTTCTCTTAGCTCTCTGTAGCTCTGTAGTCTTCACAGCTCTCTAGTTTAAGCTTAATGGCTACCCATAGGGTAGCCTAGGGTTGAACACCTAGTAGCGAATGGGTGTAGACCTGGGGCTTAGCACCTAATAGCAAAACGGTATGGGCCTGCTTACAAGCAAGCCTCTCCTAATCAAGCTTCCCTTAACTAGCTCCATCTGAGACCTATCGAATGGACGGGGAAGATCTTTGATCACATTAGCACCACTTCTGCCCCAATATCTTTCATGTCCATGCATCGTTAATTAAGATGGGCTTTTAACACTTATTCAATCAAGTGCCCTTGAAGAGTTTGGTCTTTGTTTCCTTGATTAAATTAGGAGTCCTTGATGATCTCCTTGCCTCAAGGGAAAGCCTAGTTTACATGGGTTTGAGTGATATGTTTGTGACATCAGAGGCTTTTAGACCATTTGGATTTAAGCCAAATTTTTGTGACACTTTTAGGTTACATGAGTGAGTCACATGTATGACTCACCTTCAACCCTGAACAAGATATATAAAGCCAGAGGTTGGCATTCTCCCTTGGGGTTCTCACTCTTGGAGGTGTGTTGATGTGCAGACTCTGGGCAGCTGTAGTTAAATGCGCTCCAGCTTGTAAATATGGGTGTTTTGACTTTGTTAAACCTGGGTAACTATACATTGAGATTTGAATCAGACAAAGTCTGTCTATTAATGTTTGTAATTTGTTTGCATTTGCTCTGAAGTTCAGGGTGCTGGCTTTTTCCCCTGAACTAAGTAAATGATATTTGTATGTTCGATTAAATTGAGATTCTTAACCTCTTAACATTACTTTCCTTAGTAAAGCAGATCAAAAGTACCTCTGTTGGCAGCTTTCTTTGTGCTGGTTGTTGGTGGGTCATACACCCCTACAGCAGTTGCTAGCAGATTGTTGCGACAGTCTATTACATAATCAACTTTTGTCTGGATAGGTACTAACATCTCTTAAGTACAACAAAATCCCCACAAAATAAACACATCATGAGCTTCACATTTACAAAATACTTAACATAACATCTCATTACCAGAGTGGCCACATGGCTCACTCTTCGGCCCCTAGATCTTTCGTATCCATTACATAGGTCAATGGGAATTTTAGTATAACTGGTGTCAATAACACCAAAATAGTCTAACAAGGATAACACAAAATAGATATACAGAACAATATTGTCATTACCCCCTCAAATGAGTGGGGCTCAAAATCTTGGGATAAGGGGTTAAGGTCTCATCCTCCATAGCTTCTTCTGGCTAAAATTACATGTAGAGTTATCCCTGCCCTAAGGGGTCAAGAGTCCAATTTGAGAGGTCAGTTCTTTAACAAGCTCACATCCAGAACTTGACTGACACCTGGGCCAAAGATGGCACGTCACAGTCATGAACAGTGGGTGATGCCAAGCTTAAGCAATCAGTCATCTCTAAGTGGAAGGTACTTAAGACTGGAGGAGACAAATCTAGCAGAAAAGGTAAACAAAACAAAGGCTAAAAAAATTGGTAAATATGGGTTGTTGTCCTTCAAATAGGGTCATCTCCATTTTGATTGAGACTCTTAACTATAGATTGTCAATTCAACCTCAGATGGGAAATATTTCTTTTCAAAAGGAATACAATGAGGAAACTAAGTCAGGAAGATCCCATTCTAGATTGAGACTAAGATTGTTCTTGCAGCTTTTTCCCCAGATACAAACTCCCACTTGTTAGTAGTACAAGAACACATTCCCTCTGAGTGGCTTGTGGCATTTATTGGCATTAGCCATGCTTCTGGAGTCTACGAACCCACTGTGGTAGTCTTATTCATGGTAAAATCTATGAGATCTTAGGAATTAGCAGCTTCAGGGTCATCACTCTGGCTAGAGGTGTACTTTCTTTAATCTGAATCTCCCTGAAGGTGTGAAAAACTTGGGTACAAGGTTTCTGGACCTGTAGGGGCAGTTCTTACTTCTCTGTTCCATCTACTATTAAGCCCCTTATCTCAGTACAGTCTGTACAGTTCATTAGTTGGAATACCATTTATCATTTCAAAATATATCCCTGCTCTCAGTAGAATGGTAAATATATATTTTTCTTGTCAGTCTATTTTGATATCTGATCTGCTGTCTATTTACTCTCCTCTCTTGAAGAAATTTATCTTTCCCCCAGTCTCCTAATTCACTTAACTGTGAAATCTTATCTAGCACCTCTGAAAGAGGGTGTCCTACTTCCCCAATTAGCAGAGTCAAAATTAGGTGTTGTAAGCAGGAGGAGCTCTTTTAACCATCAGTAGTATGCATCCATGTTTCCTATCATAATAGCTATCTTCATCACTTTCTCCTTTAACTTGCTCATATAGTCTCTAAGTGAATACCAGGGTTTGTCCCCACTAGACCATATAGAATCAACAGGATATTTTCTATGACATCTTTTGGCTGCTAAAGCTCACAGACTAACCGTATTGTTGCCACCTCTTTGTAGTTCCCTAAAAACTTTCTGCACAAAAGGATTCTGACTAATGCTTATGAATCTCATACAATCCACATTATCGACAGATGCTCCTATGGCTCCTTCGTCACTGATTCTTACCAACCAATATATCAATGATACTCCCATTCTCTGGGTGAACCTACTCAGGATATCTGCGATTTCTTACTGTGAAAAATCTTCCAGAATTTCCCTAAGAACTGAATTATCATCTTGGGTTTCCTTCCTCCTTCACAGTATGGAGCTCGCTTCTGTTTGACAATCTAAAAATCTCATTCTTTATGCAACTTAGTAACATTTTGTGCCACAGCTTCTAGCATTGTTTCCTTCTCTCCTGACTCTCTTCCCCTATCACCATGGCAACGAGAACGGCATTTAGACTCGAACTAGGCTGAACTGAAATGCACTTTTGACCTCTTTGGCTTCTTCTTTTTTCTGGCCATATTAACAGCAAAATCCTTATTCATGTCAGCAGATTCCTGAACAATAACCTGTCCTTCTGCCACCTGAGATTCCTCATCTTGCTGTGGCATAGAAATATTCTCATTTCTCTCTCTTAACAATCTGTCTATTCTTTCATTTATCAGACTGATTAACATTATACAGCCTTGCCTAGAAAGTGCTGCTGGCAATTCTTTTCCTGGCTTAATTTTAATCTCTCACAAACATCTTTCCAAATTTCTATGATGTCCCCTCTGTAGCTTCTGTTCCCAGTTTTCACAGAGTCCAACGCCTTTAGCCCATTCTCTTGCTAGGGAGAAATAAAATAAATCCTCTAATCTTTGGATATCCATCTCTTCCTGTAAAGCCCTTCTGCCTCTAAATAGAGATTTTATATCTTGGGATCCCATCCCATCCTTATTGCCTAATGTATCAGTAAGGCAAGATTTATAATATTGATGGTAAGCATGAATATGCCTATATAATTTGGAATCCCAAAGTATAAGAGACTCTCTGTATAGAAGGCAGAAAAAGTATAACATTTATTCAGACACCATAAGATCAAATCCCAGAACCGATAACCCCAATTTGACATAGATGTAATTGTATCCCAAAGCCAATAAGTGCACCTCAATGTAACAGCAAGGAGATTAAAACACGGTATCATATCAAAGAGCCAAACCATCATGTAACCTTCCCCTCTGCTAGGGCCTTCCCACAAACACTCATTCATGAATCCTAACTCTCTGCTTGCCTGAGTCTTCTCCTCCTGCAGTTCTGAAAACACTTGCAGTTCTCAGAGCCCTTCTAGTTCTCTCTTTGTCTCTCTATTTCTCCATCTTTGTGTTTCTTCCAGTTCTCTGTCCTCTCGCAGCTCGCTCTCTCTTCTTCTTCTTCTCTTAGCTCTCTTCTCTCTGCAGCTCTCTAATCTGAGCTTAATGGCTACCCACAGGGTATATATACCCTGTGTAGGCCTGGGGCTTAGCACCTGGTAGCAAATGGGTGTAGGCCTGTGGCTTAGCTCCTTAGAGAAAGAGTGTGAGTCTGCCTACAAGCAAGCCTCTCCTAATCAAGCTTCCCTTAACTAGCTGCACCTGAGGCCTACTGAATGGACAGGGAAGATCTTTGATCACCTTAGCACCACAGACAATCATCTAAAAATAAAATTAAGGGGCTAGAAAAAGAATACATGGGGAGAAGGGGCAAATGAGAGGTACAATTGGGTAAATTTTCTCACATAAATGAGGTATAAAAGAGCTTTAACAGTGGAGGGGAAGATTAGGGTGATGGGGTGGCAGAGGGCATGAATCTTACTCTCATCATAATTGGCTTAAAGAGAGAATAACATACACATTCAAATAGGTAGAGAAATATATATTACCCCTACATCAAAATAAGAGGAGAAAGGAAAAGAGGAGGAAATCATAGAAGGGAGGGTAGATTGGAGTAGGTGGCAGTCAGAAACAAAATATTTTTGAGGATGAACAGGGTGAAAGGAGAGAGAAAGAAGGATAAACAAGGAGAAAAGGATGGAAGACAATACACATTAATCATAACTATGAAAAATATTGGAAGTTTCTCTTATAAAGACTCAATTTCTCAAACATATAGAGAATTGAGTAAAATTAATATAAATAAGAGTCATTCTTCAATTGATAAATGGTCAATGGATATGAAATTGCAGTTTGGAGATGAAGTAGTCAAAGCTATCTATAGTCATATGAAAATGTGCTCTAAATTACTATTGAATAGAAAATTTCAAGTAACTTTGAGTTATCACTCCCTATGTATGAGATTGGCTAATATGACACAATAAGAAAATGATAAATGTTGGAGGTGATGTGGGAATATTGAGACACTAATATGTAATTGGTGGTGTTGTATACTGATTCAACCATTCTGTGTTGCAATTTGGAACGATGCCCAAAGTGCTATAAAACATGCCTACCTTTTGACCTAGTAATACCTTTAGTAAGTCTGTATCCCAAATTGGTAAAAAAAAAAATGAGTACCTGTATGAAAATAAGTGCTGACAAAGAATTGGAAATTGAGGGGATGCCCATCAATTGGAGAATGGCCGAACAAGATATAGTACACGATTGTGATGGAATACTATTGTGCTATAAGAAATAATGAGCAGCATGTTCTCAGAAGAATTTGGAAAGATTTATATGAACTGAGACATAGTGAAATGTGTAGAACTATGAGAACACTGGGCACAATAATACCTAGCTATTCGTAGCAATGCAATGATCCGAGATAATTCTGAAGAACTTAAGAGAAAAAATACTGTCCATATCCAGAGAAAGAAATGATGGAGTCTGAATGCAGATCTAAGCATATTGCTTTTTATACTTTCTTTTTCCTTGTATTTTTTTTATCTGCTTTCACAGCATGAGTAACATGGAAATGTGTTTTGCATGACTGTACATGTATAACCCATATCAAATTGTTTGCCTTCTCTATGATGGAGAGGACTAAGTAGGGAGAGAGTGAAATTAGGATCCAAAATTTAAAAAAAAGAATTTAAAATTATTTTATATATAATTAGCAATGTTTTTAAAGGGAAAAATAAATAAATTTAAATAAAACATTTCTTATGTTGTAGAGATGGTTGAAGGTAAACAATCAAGCCAAAAAATGCAGAAAGTTAGCACATATCTTTTTATTGTACACCTGAAATTCATCTTCAAAAGCTGATTTTCTCTTCTCTTAGATTCCCATACAAAGTTTTATGGATTAAAAAAGCTTTATATTTACTATAATTCAATGCCATCACTTTATAAAATGGGCTAGTTAAGTTGACTAATGTCACACAAGTATAAATATATGCCAAGCGCAGGATAACAACCCAGGTTTCTTGTCTCTGTCTTGAATGACTAGGTCAGGTTAATCACTTTTGAGTTATTCAACTGTCAGTTTTTAACATAATTCTTTAATTACGAAGTTCATTCTTAACTTTTCCATGGGTATTTCTCATTAGTTTTCTCTCAATGGGGTCTCAGAATTTACCTTCTTAATGTGCTCTATCTGTGGCATAATATATCAACCCATAAGTTAGATTCGTTCAACAAATATTTATTAATACTTACTACAAGAGATTTTAGTCCCCATAGTGATATGATTCTAATACCTCTCCATCTGTAGATATATACTCTTGGTCATTAATGAACTGCATTCCAATTATATATAATCTGATTTGAAACTTCACATATCCTGGATTAAATTCTAATGATGAATTAATAGCATTCTTTCAAGTAAGGGCCACTAAAAAGTTTTAATGAAAATGTTTTCATTTTATTTTATTTTATTTTTTTTAAAAATAATTCACAAAACTCATCAAGGTTTTTTAATATTATCAATGTAATCCAGCAAGGACTGAGAAAAAAATCATTCAAAATAACTACAGAATTTATAAAACATTTGAGAGGCCAGCTATAAACATACACACAGGAATTACATATTTTTAAAATTTGTTCGGTCAGACCAGTGATTTTATTGGTATAGAAAGGTCACAGGGAGCAGCTTCCTTTGTAACTGTGGATCAACATAATTTCTGCAATATATAGCCTTAGAAAGGTTCCTCAGGGCACAAAGAGTTTATATATATCTATGTCTGTATCTATATCTATCTATAGGTAGATAGATAGATAGATAGATAGATATAGATATAGATGTAGATATATGTATAGATAGATAGATAGATAGATAGATAGATAGATAGATAGA
Source organism: Phalanger gymnotis (assembly GCA_028646595.1). Lineage (NCBI taxonomy): Eukaryota > Metazoa > Chordata > Mammalia > Diprotodontia > Phalangeridae > Phalanger > Phalanger gymnotis. The sequence continues at coordinate 2,032 of JAQQSZ010016202.1, read as the reverse complement.
TAGATAGATAGATAGATGCACACACACAAATATATTTCCAGAGTCATGACCAGTATATACCAGAAGCAGAACTTTAACCCATCTTCCTGACTCTAAGGACAGGAAGGACAGCAGTCCACTCCACCATGCTGCCTGTCATGGTGTCATTGAATACGACTTCAAAACACTTTTCACAAAAAATAAAGTCTGATCTGAATAAGTAGATATAGTTACTGACTGTTGGCAGTCTATGCTATGTAAATTTAATAAAAATGACAATAGCTAAATTAAATTATTCAGTGCTATCACAAAAAAAAAACTATTAAAGGATTAATTTATAGAACAATAAAAATAACAATGCATCTGGAGGAACGAAAGGTCAAGAATCACAAGAAAAATAATGGTAGAAAGAGGAAGAAGTGGAAAAAAGGAGCTGAAAAGTACCAGATCTTAAACTATAGTATGAAACAATAATTATCAGAATTATTTGGTAGTGATTAAGGAATAGGAAAGTTAATCATTGTAACAGGTTAGACCCAGAAGCAACTGACCATAGTAACATTGTGTTCTATAACCCCAAGGACACCAATTACTAGAATATGAACATGATATTCCACACAACTGCTTGGAAAAAAAAACTAGCAAGAAATTAATTTATAAAAATTTATAATTGGAAATTAGATTTAACCTGGAATTTCATATAATATATGACAATAAACTCAAAAGGATTATAAGACCCATATAAAAAGGGTATATCATAATTTGGAGGAGCAAGAAGTAAACATCTTGCATAAATACGGATGGCGAAGACTTCTTAACCGAACAAAGGATAGAAAAGATTACAGGAGACAAATAAACAATTGTGATTACAAATTTTTTTTGTACAAAGAAAATCAAGGCAGAATTGAAAGGGAAATAACTAGGGAAAATATCATTCCATTGACTTTCTCTGATAAAGTTGTAATATCCATGATATTTAGGGGAACTGATATGAACATGTAAGAACAAGATCCATTCTCCAAGGTATAAATGTCAAGGGATATAAACAGTTCTCAAGGGAAGAAAGATAAGTTATCAATAAACCTTTGGGGAAAAAGTTCAGAATTACAAATGATATGCTAAATTAAAATTTAAACAATTCTTAGGATTTACCTCAATCTCATTGGATTGTCACTGACAAAACAGGAAAGTGACAGTTGTTAGAGGGCCTATGAAAAGACAGGCATACCAGAGCCAAGATGGCAGCTAGAAAGCAGGGACTAGAATGAGCTCCCTGCCAACTCCCTCCAAAAACCTATAAAAAAATGTCTCTGAACCAATTCTAGTACTGCAGAACCCACAAAACAGCAGAGGGAAGTAGGGCTCCAGCCCAGGACAACCTGGATGGTCTCTGGGTAAGGTATATCCCACACAGAGCTGGGAGCTGAGCAGAGCAGAGCAGAGCAGAGCCCAACGTGGCCGGCATGGACCAATCAGACCAGGAGTCAGGCGGAGCGTGCCCTAGTGCCCTGATTCAGTGAGCTATGGCAGTTACCAGACTTCTCAACCCACAAACACCAAAGACAACAGAGGAGGTTAGTGGGAAAAGCTGCTGGGGACAAGAAGTTTGCAGTTCGGCCACCACCCCAGGGGCAGTGGAGGTGGGGCAGCTACAGAACTACAGCTGCAGTTGCTTCTCCCCCAGGCCCACCTGGAGTGAAGAGCCTGCTGAAGATCTAAGTCCAGTCCAGGATGGGGGTTCTTGGGGAAGGAGAAGTGCTGGTGTGGCAGAGCTGGCACATCTCCCAGAGCTAGGAACATGGAACTCTTTAATCTACAAGCAGTCATACCCTGCTGAAAAACTCAAGGGTCAAATAAGTTGGCTGGGAACATGGCCAGGCAGTGAAAACACACTCAGATTCAGTCTGAGACTCTGGAATCTTTCTTTGGTGACAAAGAAGACCAAAACATACAGTCAGAAGAAATCAACAAAGTCAAAGAGCCTACAACAAAAGCCTCCAAGAAAAACATGAATTGGTGTCAGGCCATGGAAGAGCTCAAAAAGGATTTGGAA
>JAQQSZ010016201.1:0-11086 GCA_028646595.1 Phalanger gymnotis | reverse complement strand
TTGACTTTGTTGACTTCTTCTGGCTGTATGTTTTGGTCTTCTTTGTCACCAAAGAAAGATTCCGAAGTCTGAGTCTAAATCTGAGTGCGTTTTCGCTGCCTGGCCATGTTCCCAGCCAACTTACTTGACCCTTGAGTTTTTTATCGGGATATGACTGCTTATAGAGTATAGAGTACTTTGTCCCAAGCTTGAGGGGCTACGCTGTTGTTTTCAGAGCTACACAGCAAGCTCTGCCACACCAGTGCTACTCCTCCCCCAAGAACCGCCAACCAGGACCAGACTCATATCTAAGCTGGCTCTGTACTCCCTCTCAGATCTGCCACTTAATTCCTCCCACCAGGCGGGCCTGGGGCTGGAAGCAACTGCAGCTGTAGTTGTGTAGCTGCACCATCTCTGCTGCCCCCAGGGCAGTGGACGAAACTGTGAACTCTTTTCACTCTATCCCAGCAGCTTTTCCCACTAACTTTCTCTGTTGTCTGTGGTGTTTGTGGGTTGAGAAGTCTGGTAACTGCCACAGCTCACTGATTCAGGGCAGTAGGGCCTGTTCTGTCCAGCTCCCAGTCTGGTTGGTCCACTCGGCCCATGCTGGTCTCTGCTTGGTTCTGCTCTCAGGTCCGTGTGATAGACCTCACCATGTGACCATCCAGGCTGTCCTGGGCTGGAGCCCTGCTTCCCTCCACTATTCTGTGGGTTCTGCAGTTCTCGAATTTGTTCAGAGCCATTTTTAATAGGTGTTTGGAGGGATCTGGGTGGGAGTTCAAGCAAGTCCCTGCTTTCCAGCCACCGTCTTGGCTCTGCCCCTTCTGGTACACTCTAACAAAGGCTCTTCATTCAATCATTCATTCCTGTCTAATAGTATGCCTCTTTAAATGTAGATCCGACCATGTGACTCCCCTAGTCAAGCAATTCCAGTGACTTCTTATTACCTTCATCTCCTCAGTTTACCTTTTAAAGCCCTACACAACCTGGCATTAACCCACTCTTCCTTTCCTTCTGAGATCCACCCAAACTACCCCCTCTGCTCCCCCATCTTCCATCTCCGCTGTCCTCCATGGCTGTAATATATTCCTTCTTCATTTCCACCTCATAGATTCCCTCTCTTCCTTGAAGCCTTCATTTTCAGCATAAAGCCTTTCCTGGTCCTCTCAAATACTAGTGCCCTCTCTCAAACTACCTTATATTCAACTACTTTGTATGTATCCACTTTATATTTATGCTGTATACATTTTTAGACTTAGGAACGACTCTTTAAGAGATTTGTCTCCTCCATTAAAATGTAAGTTAAGAATACGAAATATTTCATTCTTTGTACATGTAATACTAGTTTGTTGCTGTTGTTCAAAACCATTTGATGTTTTCTTGGCAGATTCTGGAATGGTTGGCCATTTTCTTCTCCAGCTCATTTTACAGATGAGGAAATTGAGATAGTAAAGTTACACATAAGACAACAAGGTTACGATAAGGTTCACAGCCAGTAAGTGTCTGATGCTGGATTTGAACTCAGGAAAATCAGTCTTCCCAACTCCAAACCAGCATTCTGTGTACCTAGCTACCCCTAATAATAGTATGCTATGAAAGAGGTGGGGAGAGGCAGAGACAGAGACAGAGAGACAACTTCATATCCATTTACATAGTACTTTATGGTTTGCAAAGCACTTTATAAATTTTACCACTTTTAATCTTCACACCAACCCTGAGACAGGAGCTATTACTATCTGCATTTTATAGATGAGTAAACACCAGGCACAGTGCAGTTAAGCGACTTGCCAGGGTCCTCCTGGTAGTATCTGAGGCAGGACTTGAATTCAGGACTTCCTGAAGCCAGGTCCAGTGCTCATCCACTGTGCCACCCAGCTGCCCCTTGTCATCTCAGTGCCTATTGTGGTACAAGACACATAGTAGGCACTTAATAAATACTTGATGATTGGTTGATTCTCATTGCATCCCCTGCCAGATAACGCCACCAGGAGAAAAAGTATCATCTTGATTTACCTTTTATAAACACCTTAAATTCTACCAGGATCAGATTGATTAAGTAAATGACATTACCCAGCACAGCTAGAAGGTCATTTTCTGTAGGATGTTTTCAAATCTTGCAGACACTGCTCCTAAATTAAAAGATAACCTCCCCTACCCTGTTGCAGTTGTTTCTTTCCCTGGGCAATTACGCCTTTTCCTTAATCAACCAAATTCATCATTTTAGAACCGTGGGACTATAGAATATCAGACCCAGGAAGGACCTTTGAGATCATCTTGTCCAACCTGTTATTTTGGCAATGACGAAGCCGAGGCCTTTTTCATAAGGTAGGATACCTTGCCCCTTTTCTGATAAGCCGTAACTAGAAAAAAAAATGGAACTAAATTGAAGCAAAATCTGAAAGAGCCCTAGGTCAAATCTTCTATAACAAAGCATCTGAAAACCAGAAAGAATTCTGCACAACATAAGTGCGCCTCTTCTCCTGAGCTGTCTGTCCCTTCACCCGATGGTAACTGGCATCAGAGCCATTCCTAACAAAACAAAGGGTCTGGGCCACTCCATCACACCCACAAAAAGTGTCCCTCCTCTCTTCCCTCAACACTTTCATACAGGTGAAACTTGATTGAAATGGACATCAAAGAGGAAAAGCAGTGACAAAAAGCTGACATAAGCCGTTTGGAAGTAGGAAATGGAAAGCAGAAAGGAGCATCTTCCCAAATCTATCTTGGTATTGATGGGAGTGGTTTACCACCTGTTTATGTGTATGTGAACCTCATTCTTTTTTTTTAATTTTTTTTTTAGTTTATAACATTCAGTTCCACAAGTTTTTGAGTACTAAATTTTCTCTCCCTCCCCTGCCCCCCTCCTTCCCCAAGATGACATGTAATCTGACATAGGTTCTTCATATACCTTCACATTAAACTTATTTTCCCAATAATCAAGTTGTAAAGAAGAATTATAACCAACTCACTCTTTTTTTTCTAGCAGTTGCTGTAAGGACCCTCTCCCACTAGCTCCCTGAGTTGCTGCCTGGCTGTCCCCCCTTCTCTTCCCTCCCCTCTCCCCACCCCAACCCCCCACAATTCAGGGGCACTGGGCACCAATTCACCATACAGAGAGCCCTGACTGGCCCCTCTCATCACAACCTCCTGCCAGAAAGCCCTCCATAAAGTTCAATTCCAATGACTTGTTTTTTCCCCCTAGCCCTCCTCTTTAACATGACAGATTGATGGCCTTAGTTTCTCAGGTGTCTCCTGAGCTGTATTTGTATCGGGGAATTGCAACTGTTGAGCTTGCCAGAATTGATTTTTACAATGTCCCTATTTTGACAGAGCCTATTGAGTTGATTCTTATAACTGACCTCTTCTCCTCCCCTGTTGAAGCACCTAGAATGCTGGGTAAATATTATGTTGTTTTCTGTTTGGTACCAGGTGGCAGCTGGTCTCTTTCTTCTGGTTTGGAGATTATATATTGCTGCAATTTTTATATCACATTTATTTTCTTGGCAGATGGCTGACTTTCTCATTATCATTGTGGTGGGTTGATGGAGGAAGGGTGTGTCCTTGGTAGCTGTGTGTTGCTTGATAATTGGCAGATAATAAAAAAGGATTTAAAAAAAAATCCAGAGAACAAAACTACATAATTTAACTTAGATTTTTAAATTATCCAAGGGATGCTTATGATGGGGGAACTAAGACTTGATTTTCTTTCTAGAAGCATTCTATCTTGATTTGCCATCCCCTCCTCCCAAGGAAAGAACCTCAGTCAGTAGCCCAAACGAACTCAGGGTCAGTAAGCCCCCTCCCCAGAAGATGTGGATCTTTCCCCCAGGAGGGAGAGCAAGAAGGGAGCCTTAGAATTGCAAATGTAGCATTAAGTTAAAGCCCTTGGCATAAAATCTGACCTAATTAAGGCACTGCCAGGGCACGGCATTCCAATAGCAATTACATAGGTTGTAAAGGGGTAAAGTGACTTTTAAAACCAGGAAATGCTTCTGCCAGAAAGAAGTGGCCCCAGGGTCAAATGAGGAGTTGGTAATGCAAGACATCACTTTTCTTGACCTGACGTAGGGCATCTTCCTTCCTTCCTTCCTTCAGCTGCCAGGGAGAGGTCTCTCTTAGTAGAACTGCAACCTGTCAGCTGCAGACGTCCTCTCTGGGACTATTGTTCCTGGGGGAGAAGAGGGGAGGATGGATGTAAGAGGGGAGAGGACAGGATCCAAATGCTAAGGAGAATATTCGGTAATCATGAAAACCTTTCCTTTCGTCCCAATTATGATTTTTCAGGGCAGCTAGGCCGCACAGTGGAGGGAGTGCCAGGCCTGGAGTCAGGAAGACCTGAATTTGAATCTAGACTCAAACCTTTACTGGCTGTGTGATGTTGGGCAAGTCGTTTAACCCTGTTTGCCTCGGTTCCCCCATTTGTAAAATGAGCTGGAGAAGGAAATGGCAAACCACTCCAGTTTCAGAATCAGACACAACTCAAAAATGGCTGAAGAACAGCTATTACTTTCGACCTGAACTGTTCAAAGGTATAGACTCCATTCCCTCTGATAAGCCCAGAGTACTTTATGGGCATTCTCTCCTAGGTCCTTATCTAGGCAATGAAAGGTAGTACCTTCAATTTGTAGCAGGGAACCGGAAGCACAGGGGTTGTGACTCACGAAAGGTCATATGGTGAGTCATCAGCAAGCAATTCTTAGGCACTGAACCCAGGTATATCGCTTCTACTTCCATTCATTCATTTGTTTTTAAATTGTTTGCTTTTTGTTGGGGGGGGCAGTTGTTTTTGCTTTTGTTTTTTCTAAGACGAAGACTCCCTATTTCCCTGGAGGTGAAGGTTAAAGCTAGAAGGTTAGACATACAGGAGCTATTCAAGGGCTCCATTCCACTCCTGTCAGCATGGGAGCTTTGGCCTGCTTCATTTCTGACCCGGACTGGTTCACCTTCCTTTGGCAACCTGCTCCAGGGGGCTCACTCTAGTAATGCCAAACCTACTTGTGAAGTCCTGATAGGCTTAACTCACTGCAGCTCAGAACTCCAGAGCTCAAGAAATCTAGTAACCTCCACCTCTCCAGCAAGAATTACAGGCATGCACCATCTCCCCTGCCCTCCTCCACTTTCACTAAGTTCGACTTTAAGCAAAATGGGTGTGGCATTCAGTCAACAGCCATTTAAGTACTTCTAATGTTCCAGGCATTGTGCTAAGCTGGGTGACCTTTAGCAAGATAAACAATAAAGAAATCAATCAACAAACATTTATTAAGCACCCACTATATGCCAAGTAGTGTAGAAAAGGGGTAGATTTGGGAAGAAAGATAAATGAGTTGTTTTGGACATGTTGAGTTTAAGATGCCTATGGGGTATCAAGTGAAAATATTTCATAAGCAGTTGTGGATGCAGAACTGGAGCTCAGGAGAGAGTCAAGGGCTGGATATATAGTTCAGTGAGTCCTCTGCATAAAGATGATAATTGAACCCTGGGAGCTGATGAGGTCACCAAGTGAGAGTCAAAGAACATGTATGCATTAAGCACTTACTATATGCAGGTGCTGTTGGGAAAAAAGGAAAAAGCAGCAGAGCAGACTGAAAAGGAGGGGTCAGCAGGTAGGAACAGAGCCAAGAGAGAGAAGAGCTCATTGAATCTGAATGGACCTCAACTTCATTGCTCTGCCAAAAGGAAGGTCAGAACTCAAAGTTCTCTAAGGATCTTTCCTAATGCAAAATTCTAAGATTCTTTCGTTTTATCCTCGCAAGATGAGGTTGGAGATTGTGAGCAACCTGCAACATGAAACCAAAGGAGAACTCTGAAAACAAACAGGAGTAAAGGACATCAAGACATCGTATGACAGAGAGAGGAGATGGACTGGTCCAATGGTGAGAATGAGGGGCAACAGATGGACAGCCGGAAGGCTCCTCTGCTACCCCCATTATGTTAGGAAAAAGGGTGGAAGGTCTTCATTCCTTGTAGCAAAACCTCTGTGGTGAACATGAACAAGAGTTGCGCAGGATAGATAAGAAGGAGCGGATGGGGCACAGTCTTTATCTCTTTAGAGAACCTCTCATTGATGAAATCACAGATCCACTTGAGTTTTTGAGAGTATCCTCACAACAAACCTGGGAGTTGGGACAGGTGTTATTGCCTTTGTTACAGATAAGCATCAAAAATAATAATGGCTACCATTTATAAAAGGCTTCAGTATTTCAAAACAGTACATCATCCATTCGATCCTCACAACTACCCCATGAAGCAAGTGTTACAATGATAAAATTGAGCCTAAGAAAGAGCGAGTGACTTGTCAATGGTCACACACCTGGTTAGCATTGAGGTGGAGATGAAAGTCAAACACAGTTCTCCTCTCATTCCAAGTTGGGGCCCTGTGTCACATAGCTACTTACTAGCAGAGCTGGGATTAACAGCAGGAATTCCTAGATGAGCAGTCTCTCCAGGAGAACCCAAAGCCTGCCCTTACAATGAATGAATGAATGAATGAATGAATGAAAGAATGAGTGAGTGAACAAATGAGTGAACAAACAAGTGGATGAATGAGTGAAATTGAGGGGCAACTAAGTGGATAAGCGGGTGGAATGTTGGACTTCAAGTCTCAAAAGTTCCTCAAACACTTACTAGCTATGTGACCCTAGGCAAGGGACTTCACCTCTCTGGGGCTTTCCTCATCTGTAAAAAAGGCCTAACTCCTAGGGTTGTTGTGAAGATAAAATTTGTAGTTGTTATATAAATGCTAGCTATTATTAATTATCATTATTATTCTCTTTATAAAAAAATTCTTCCTAAGAACACTAAGCATTGGATTTCTTTAGAAAGAAAACAACTCATGCGTTTTAATATGGTTTCTTTTACCTAAATATATGTGGGATCTCTAAGAATGTTTCTATCATATATAGTCTGAGCACCAGACCATGTTGCCCCTCTCATTTCCAAGATCTCTTATATTGTGTTGGCCCTGGTTTTTTCTCTCTAATATTATTTTTACTACGGTCAGTAAGCAGTAAGTAGTCCAATCGATCAAGCCAGTACCCCCAGTCTTGGCAAATGGCATCCGCAGGACGCATCTTTAAGGGCCATAATGTGTAATGAGTTTTTAAAAATGAAACAAGAAGTGGAATGAGATCTTAGAGATCATTTAATCCAATCCTTCTAATTTTTACAAATGAGAAAAGACTCCAATAGGAAAGAGACTTTCCCAAGGTCTCATGGCTCTTACGAGCATAATCGGCGCAGGTCTCCTGATTCCCAGTGCAGTAGTCTCTCACTGTAGAGGGAGAATTACTTTATCCAGAATAAGAGACATGACAATCTTCCTATTCTGTCATGGTCAAATCACATCTGAAATACTGTGTTCCGTTCTGGATGTCACATAGAAGGGATATTGGCAAGCTAGGAAAAGTGAACAGAACACAAAGGAAACTAGAAACAATGCCAAATAAGGGTTAATGATAGGAATGCGAGTATTTCAAAGACACTTCAGAAGGGACAAGATCACTGTCATCAAATATTTAAAGGGTCGACCTGCAGAAGAAGGGTTAGATTTATTCTGCTGAACCCAGAGGCAAAACTAGAACAATGGGTGGGAGTGAGGAGTTCAGTTAAATGGAAGGAAACTTTTCTCAATAATTAGAAGTATTCAAAAGTAGAATGGAATGCTTCTGGGATGCTAAAATCCCTATCACTGAGGATTCTGACACACCAATCGATCCTTTGTCAGGGGTACCACAGGAAAGATTCTTGCAGCTAATAAGATTTAGGCTTGTAGTTCTCTTCTAAATCTGAGATTCTATGATCTGCCTGTAGGTTTGTCTTCCTATTCAATTTGGAAGACACCCTCAAGGAGAGTCTGTCCTTTGCCTAATCCTCCCATAGGGATGAATGGTAATTTCAGAAATAAAATGTAAATTACAAAAGGGGAAGAAAATACAAGGAGCTAGGGAGAGGGAAGCCTTGGGGATCAGGAGAACTGTCCCCAAGAGAAGAATTTTAAATATCATCATAGAAAGAACTCTCTCTCTCTCTCTCTCTCTCTCTCTCTCTCTCTCTCTCTCTCTCTCTCTCTCCTCCCTTCCTCCCTCCTTCCTCTCCAACCCTCTCCTCTTTCTCATCCTTCTTGTTCACCTTCCCTTATCTTTCCCTCCCTTCTCTCCTTCCCTTCCCTCACTGTCCCTTCCTCCCCTTTCTTCCCCTTCCTCTCTCTTCCCCAATCCCGTCTCTATCTCTTAGCTGTCTCCCTGTCTCTGTCTCTTTCTATGTCTGTGTGTGTCTGTCTGTCTGTCTGTCTTTCTGTCCTTCCTCTCCTCTCCCTCTCCCCCTTGCTATTTCCCTGCCTCTTCCTCTCCCCATGTCTCTCCCTCTTCCCCTCCCTTTCATTCTCCCTCGCATCCACAGGAAGGCTGGCCTCCGGCAGCTTTGGTGGTTGTGTTAGGTCTTTCCCTGTGGGGGTAATTCCGTGAACCCTTCGTAACAACAGCAGCAACCTATCTCACTCCTGGAATTTTGAAGCCTGCAGGGGGTAGCAAAGCGATAAGCTGCTCAGATCCATTGGCACACCGGGTAGATGAAAACAGATTGGCCTCCATATGGATCGTACTTTGAAGGCAACCTGGGCTCACAGCGTTCTACATCACCTCAGTTCCTTCAGATTTTGTGGACACTTGCCATTTTCAGATTTTACTTTAAAATGCAGCACACAGATATATTACTTTACACAGTGGGTATTAAGCTTAGGAAATTCAAACCCCCACAAGGCAATGGAGGCTAAACATAGAAATTGTTTCTCACCCCACCCCCAGAAAAAGATTTTAGAAAAATTTATGAATATTTAAAATCTACGGCAGGTGATTGAAGGAAACTCAAGGCCTTCCCCCAAATCAAGGACACCATGACCCTCAGCAATTCCATTCAAAATACACTGAGTATCTACAATACAGAAACCATTGCTCATAGGTTATCAGATTTTAGGCTTGACCAGACCTCAGAGATCACCTAGTCCAGCTTCCCTATTTTGCACATGATGGAAACTGAGGTCCAGACAAATCGATAAATTAACAAGCATGTATTAAGTGCTTGCTGTGTACTAAGCCAGCTGCCAGGTGGCACTGTAGTGGATAGAGTGCCAGGCCTAGAGACAGGAAGACTCATCTTCCTGAGTTCAAATCCGACCTCAGACACTTAACTAGCTATGTGGCCCTGGGCAAGTTGTTTAACCCTGTCTGCCTCCGTTTCCTCATTTGTAAGATGAGCTAGAGAAGGAAATAGTAAATCTCTCCAGTGTCTTTGCCAAGAAAACCCCAAATGGGGTCACAAAGAGTCAGACACAACCGAACAACAACTGAACACGTACCAGGTATACTAAGCACTAAGGATACAAAGAAAGGTTTAAAAAAAAAGTCCCTGCCCTCAAAGAGCTTACATTCCGATGATAGAGACAATATATGAATTGAAACAAAGAATAGAGTAGATGGAAGTCAGCCTTAGAGGTGATGTCACTAGCAGCTAAAGGAACCAGAAAAGACTTCCCAGAGTAGAAGATGGAGTGTGGTGAATGAGGAACACCAAAAATAGTCCCCTATCACTAGATGACAGAGGTCATAGAGGAGAAAAGAATGTAGGAAGATTGGAAAGGTAGGGTTGTGAAGAGTTTTAGGTGTCAAAGGATATTATATTTGATAGAGAGACATTATAATTTATAGAGGAAGGAGATGACGCATACTCTCTAGGAAAATGACTTTGGCATCCATGTGGAGGATGGGGTGGGGTAGAGAAAGAATTGAGGCCAGAAGACCAACTAGAAGGTTACTATACTAGCCCAAACAAGAGAGGGAAATGGACTAGGATTGTAGATGTGTGAGTGGAAAGAAAAGGATGTTTGCAAGGTGTGTTGTAGAGAGTGGTACAAAAAACCACAAAAAGCCTAGGGCCATTAAACCATACATAAGTCTTTCTGTGGGGATATTGACTTAGAAAACCACATGTTTATGTATTTTTCTTTTTTCATTAGTGCATTGACACATTAAAATCAGATAGGAACTACATTTTAATCTGGTTCAGGCCACACTTGGGAATGTCATAGGCATGTATATTTGATGCCACTGGTGTAGCATATGCTATAGGGTAACTATCTCAATGTTCATACTAATGAATCTGGGCTTCCTCATGAACTCTAGCAGTAGAAAGATACTCCCCAAGTCCTCATGAACCCCCATTGGCACGTACTTTTCCAACGATTATCAACAATATCATTTAACGAGCCTTATTAAGTTTTTTAAATGGCGTATTAATTTTTATCTCCCCTCCCAAAAAAAAGATTGCAACATGCTGTTTACCCAGTAAATAAAGAATCCAAGAGAAAGTGGGATCAAGCTTAGAAAGTACATGTGACAAAGGGAAAACTCATCTCCTGGAAGTCTTTTTGCTAGAGTCCTCACAAAGTTTCCCTTAGATTTGGTCCAGCTTTCTGCTGAGCTGTTTGTAGAGCATTGAATCTTTGCCCACTGTGTCCTCAGATCTGCGATGTAGTCACTGCTGTTAGCTGTTCCTGGGGTGCTACGAGGACACTACTGGGAAAACAAAAAGCCTAAAAATACTTTGGACCTTACAAAGCCTAAAGGGTCTTCTCTTACTAAGGATGAGGGGAAGGGAAGGAAGGAGACCCATATTGAGGCTTACTCCCTACTCATCAATTCCTTCACAGGCTTTTAGATGGAATCTTCTCCCCTCTCTACATGCTCGTAAAGGCAATCAATGAATGGGAAGATCTTTCCTGCCCATTTGAGTGGGCTTTGGAGGTGGGGCTCTCAGGTTCCTGGGGGGAGTAGCTAGGACTGGAGCCAATGGTAGGGGCCTGAGTTCTGGTCCAAGTGATGACAAGAAGTCTATGGTGGGAGGAACTTGCTGAATGGTTGAAGAAGAGCTAAGAGGCAGTTGGTGAGAGCAGTTAAGAGCTGAAGGAGAGAGGAAGCAGTCACCTAGCTGGAACATAGCTTGGAGATTGTGGCAAAAGTGGCAGTGAAGACAGCAGGCACTAAATAAAATATATGATTGTGTATGTATGTATATATACATATGTGTATGTATATACATATATGTGTGTGTGTGT
>JAQQSZ010016200.1:0-11087 GCA_028646595.1 Phalanger gymnotis | reverse complement strand
TTGGGCCCCACCTTAGTTGCCAATCCACACCCATATAGGTTTTACACCTAATAGGGGTTTGGGTCTGGGGCTTAGCACTTAGTAAGACTCAATGAAATACACTGAATTACTCAACAAAAACCAAAGCCAAACTCTTCAAGAGCACTTGTTGAACTAAGTGCTAAGGAGCCCATTTTGCTTACCAACACACTGGCTCACTGTCCAAAATGTCTAGGCCACTATCTTGCATCTGGATTCAAACAACGGCACTTCTTAGTCTCAGAAGGGGGGGGCAGGGGATCGTTGCTTGTCCCTCATTACCAACTTTCAACCAATCATATTGTTCCCCATGCCTCAGCTCTGTAACCAATCACGCTGCTTTCAGCCCCGCAATGTCACACTCTGTTCTACCCTTTTTTTGTACTCCCGAAAATCTATAAGAAGGGAGCTTCCCTTTTGCTAGGTAGGAGGAGGTTGGCCAGAGGAAATCCATTGATCTTTTTTGTTGACAGGCAGCATGCTTCTGTTAATAAAATGGTATCTTGCTCAGAGAAATATGTCTGTTTGTCTTTTTTAAAAATTTCATTCCTTACAGATTGTATGGATTACAATCTAGTCACAGCTTCTCATCTAGTGAAGCTATTTTTCAAATCCTTAGTAAGTCCTCTATAGAACATTCAAACAATATTCCAAGACCTTCTTCTAGGTATTTTAATATTATATAGAAAAAAGTAGAGCTCTTAGACTGTCTATCTTCTCTCTTTCTCACTTGTGACCTTTTCTAAACAGACATCTCCTAGATAATGACATTTATGTTACTGTTTGGGTGACAGTTACCATTGATAATATACCACAGTCTTTGCCTTCCATATAGTACTCCATTAGCTTTTGTATCACCCACAATCTTGATTCTTTGGAGATTGTGCTGTCTCATGATTCATTCACAGTCATACAGAATCACAGGAAGAATATTGATTTTCTAAAATTGTGTTTTTTCTGTCAAGGAACAGCCTGATATTAATGAAAGCACTGCACAATTTCCCAAATGTGAGCCAGCTTGCTCTCTTCTATCCAATCTTGAGCATGGCTAGTCGTCCATCCACACCATGGATTCCTTTGCAAATCTCAAAGCTCTACAAAAATATTATCTGCTATTATTACTGCAGCAGCTACGTTGCACAGTAGATAGAATTCTGGTCCTGGAGTCAGAAGAACCCAAGCTCAGATTTGGCCTCAGATACTTACTAATTGTGTGACCCTGGGCAAATTACTTAAGCCCATTTGCCTCAGTTTCCTCATCTCTAAAATGAGCCTGAGAAGAAAATGGTGAAGCACTCCGGTATCTGCCAAAAAAAAAAAAAATCCAAATGATGTCATGAAGAGGTGTAAGTGACTGGATGATTAAACAACAGCAAACATTACTGTTGATGTCGTTAATGTACCTCCATAATATTTCAATACTTAATAAAATCAGTATTATGTTGTCTTCAAATAGGAACACCTAAAGGACCTCAGTATCTGGGAAATCCTTCTTCTGTTTGGATTCTGTACTTAACATGCTCCATGATAGTGCCAAACACTTTTTGTGAGTGTATCAAGAGATCACTGGATAGCCGCTGTTAAGGAGCACTCGACATATCAGCGATCTCTTGGTCCGGTGATGTATATAAATGTTAAAGTGTGTAGTAAGATTACTAGGCAGGTGGAGCCCTGTCTGTTGCATCACTTATCAGAATCTGTGCTGATTTCTCTGTTTCTCTGCTTATTAGGAATTGATGTTCTCCACTTTCAGGGTGATGAACCCTTTCCTGAAGTAGTGGATGATGTTAGTCTTTCTTGGGTACTCACTTCTTTACCTTTACCTTCTATTTATATATTTTTCTGCATTGATCAATTAAAATAAAATTATTAACCCCTTTGAAGCTGTCTTTCTTTTATAAAAGCAGATCAAGAACCTATGCTAGCAGCCCACCTTGTGTCCCAGTGTGGTTGCTAATACACGAGTACAGTCACAAAGAGTCAGACAGGACTGAAAATGACAGAACAAAAATTGCAAATGCTGTCAGTGGATGTATTGGTTCATTTTAATGAACTCCTTTCTCTTTCTTTTTTGTTGTTTGTTATAATGGATTAGGGAAGGAAACTGTATTTAGAAATGAAGATGATGCAAAATTAAGATATATCAACTTTATATTTTCAAAAAGTAAAAGGTGACACAAGACAAAATTAAAACTAATTGTAATAAATACTTGATGGCAAGGAAGAATCAGGTAAAATACACAAATATAATTGCATACAAATGAACTAGAGGAGTAAGCTCAAATCTGTTACCCAAGAAGTTCTAATTCCTACCTTGTTATTGTTGTTTGCCCTTCATTCTCAAAGAGGACCATGGCATCAGGAAGGTGATGCCATGATTTGCAAGTGGATTAGATTTAAGTGAAGGGTGGCTTTGCAAAGTCATCAACTTCATTTTCTCCTCTGCAGCAATCTGGGTCCAGTGGCGAGATATAGATCTAGATGACTGTGATGGCCCTGGATGCAGTGAGAGACCTTGGCCTTTTTAAGGTAAGGATTTTTCAGGTCTCAATCTGATTGAGGCAATGCACATTCAGTAATTAAGGCTAGGTAAGAAAGGAGCCAAAGAATGCCCCCTTCTATCTAGTTACCAAAAAAATAGATCAATCCGGGAAGGGAAGACCCTCAGGGTTTCTGGACAAAACCAGAAATATTTGCTATTTTCATTCACTCTGAGCCATCAAGGCCCAAACAATAACCAAATGAGTCTTGGGCTGAGACCAATTGTTGGCTAATCACTGAGAGAGCCAGGATGATTTGGGTTTAAGGCATGGTCCTTAAGAAAGAAATCTAGCCCATAAACCTCAAGATATCTTGTGAGGTTTTAGCTATCAAAATTTACATTTCATTGGGCAGAGCATCCACAGGTAAGGGTATGATAGCTATGTGGACAGAGGAAGAGGAAGAAGGAAAGACAACCAAGGCTGCATTGCCTGACTGGAAATGGCCAGCTTGTCCTACTCATAGGTTGCTGTTTGTCCTTCATACATAACAGAAGGAAGAAGGAATAATGACAGAATAAGTAAGGAGATAGCTCTTCAGAATAGGCTAGAAGGAGATAGACAAAGTAAACAAAAGGAGAAAGTAAAAACTTTTTAGAAAAGGGCATCACAGAAATGTTAATAAATGAATGAATTTATTACGTGCAAAGCACTTGAGCTAAGAGATAGAGTTAAAGGAAAAAGAATATCTTAAAAAATAATATTAACAATGCATAGACATTTTGGTGGCAAATTATCTACTGTAATCTCTGCCAAAATGATTTATTTTTTCCTTAGGTTTGGGTCGAGAAAGGTTAGGGGTAGGGGAGGGGGGTTTGCAGAAAATAAGTTGCATCTACACTGATAAATGTACAAGGGTATCCAGCTCCAAAGCAGTTTGAAGGGAGTATTGATATCATAATGGCATTTTGCATTTGAAACAAATCCTAATCTAATCCCTTCATTTTTCAAAAGAAGCAATTGATACCAAGAAAGTTGAAGTGAGTTGGCCAAAATCACGCTAGTAAATAATAGAACTAGCATTCAAATCAAGGTCACCTGATTCTGACTATATTGACATATCAAGCCCAATGTTTTTTTTTTTTTTTGACACGTCACTATGATACCATCTGTGTTATAGCTTACATTTTGTATAATGTGGTCAGAATTTGAATTTGCATCAGCCAGGCTTTCAAAATGCTGCTGAAAAACACCATTTCTCTCCTCAACCCCCCAAACTCTTAGAAAATTTCACGTGAAACAGCTCAAAATTCCCAAGATAAATGAAATCTACAGGATAAAGATACACTCAAATAACTTGACATCTAATCAGATAAAATTACTATTCATTTTGATTGTAAGAATCAATGAGAAGATTAAACAATTAGTAAGTGAACTTGGCTCCCTCAAAGTTGCCAAGACTCATGTGTGGTCCTACCTTTGAGGCACATTTTCTATAATTAATACCCAATCAGAGCCCTAACTATATACAGTAGACAGACTTTGCCCCAACATGGGTAATTGACCAATTAAAAGAGCAACTGTGCAAGGAAAGGGCAATTGATAGCAGTTGTACTCCCATTAGGAAGAAGGCATATCCAGAGCATCAGCAGAGTTGCCCAGTTGAGGGTGGAAAAGGCTTGGAGTTGTGACCAGATGTGCTTACAGAATGGTAAAGGTGGAAGAGAAAGGAAGATTTTCCTAGGGAAGCCGCAGTGATCTCTGATGCTTCCTCTCTTCATATCTGAGACTGGTGCTGAGAAGACCCAGTTTCTGCTGGTCAGAGATCCTTAAGGTCTCTTCTAGTTCTAACACAGTATTTTTGAAGCTTTTTCTTCTGGGACTGTTTAGGAGGAGAAAATTAGCTTAAAGTCTTCTTCCAGCCCTCTCTAAAAAAGGTGCCTGTTTTTTCTCAGTTATAATTAATCAGGCTTCCTGAATGCTAATTGTAAGAAGTAATTGACTTGAGAACCTAGTAATTAAGAATAGCTGTGGAAAATAGAAAGCTACCAAAATGATCGAATGGAGAGGTGGGATCAGAGGGCACCAGTTACATCCTTCCCAGCAGTGGCCTCATGTTATCTTGGGATCTACAGTGAATTGAAGATGCTCTTAATGTCCCTTGTCTCATTGAAGTTTGCAGTGTTTGTCCTAGATTCAAAAATTTCTACTTGGAAACATCCACCAATCTAGGGGACTAGGTCCACATATGCATTCCAAGGTGAAGATGTGCAAATGCAGATAATTCAGAAACCCTTCACACTGGTATACATCTACCTTGAGAAATTTGAACTAGCTTGAAGTAATAAATTTGGAACTTTCATAAAACTACTGCTAAGGGAGAAGTGGTTTTTCTATTGCTTGGATACTGCAAATCTTGACTTTAAGCCAGCAGTTTAAAGATGTGTTTTTATCCCAAAACTCCTCATTGTCCTTGCCCTCTTTCCCTACCTAGAAACTCCAGGGAAATTGGAACATTCAGGGTTCCAAACTCCATGGCACAAAGACAATGGCATTATATCTTTAAAAAAAAAAAACATGCAGGCAGCAAGGTGGTGCAGTAGATGCAGCACTAGGCTTAGAATCAAGAAGACTCATCTTCATGAGTTCCTATCTGGCCTCAGACATTTACTAGCTGTATGACCCTAGGCAAGTCATTTAACTCTGCCTCAGTTTCCTTACCTATAAAATGAGCTGGAGAAGGAAATGGCAAACCACTCTAGTATTTACCAAGAAAGTCCCAAATAAGGTCACAAAGAGTTGGACATGACTAAAACAACTCAGCAACCAAAAAGAATGTGCAGTCCAGAAAAATCGTTTTGCCTCCAAAAACAAGCCAATCATTTCTCTGGGTAATTTTTGGGCAGATTGGAAGCCGTTGTCGAATAAATGTAGTTTGAAAAAAAAAAACAAAAAACTTTTTTCCCTTTCAGTGCCATGTTTTTTTTTTCCTCATCATACTGCTTAATGAACTATAGTCTAATGTAATACTTAAATGCTTTCATTATGAAAATAAAACATTCATGAACAGTATTTTTTATCTGCAATGCCTAGTTCTCAGAACTACATGAGATGAACGACTGTGAATTTAGCATAATTTAGAATTTTTCTTTCTTATGTGGTTAACTTGAATCTAATGGCTTAGCTAATACCATCAGCTGTGTTTGTTGTGTTTTCCCTCAAGTTTGTATTGAAAATTTATCATGGAGATTTTTTTTCTTTCTCTCCTGTGATTTCCATTAATAAGAGATTTTAAGCGACAATGAAAATTCTGTAGCATAGGGACTCGAAGGAGAACTTACGCGATGTCCAATCATATATGCAGAGTGTTCCCTTCAATCATAAAGTACATGGGCTCTATAATTTCAGCTTTGATGCATGACAGTAAAAGTGCTAAGATGAAAAAGCCTCGAGGTGCTGTTCAGTTCATTATAGGAAGCTGACAGTGCTTCTTCCACCAGATAAAAGAAATTTAATTACTGGCCTCTACAGGAAACAGTTGTGTCTACTTTGAATGTTATTTTTTTTGCACCTAGCTACTTATTATTTCTACCCAGTGCATTTTCCCTGAATGGATCTTGTATTTTAGTCTGTCTATTATGAAAGTAATAATCTAAATAAAATGTCTCTTTCCCTTTATTTGCACATCCCAGAAAATAAATATGAATCTAGTGTTTTCATCAGGTGTCTGATGGCCAAATTTCAAATATCTTCTGTTTATTTAGATTTTTTTTAGCAGAAAACTGGAGGTACCCGGTTCACTGAAATGACTTTGTGTGATATACTGAGGATAAACTTAAAAGCCTCTGGGGTAGGAGGTGGGGAATGACTTGTCTTTCGGGGGACTTTTGTCAAAAATGATCATACTGTTCTTAAATGTATATTTTCACTTTTTCCCCCTCTGAAAGAGGCAGCCATACACATCAAGAGCTGAAAGCTAGATAACAAAATCCTAATCTGATAAAAATCTACTTTCCCCAAGGAAATTACACTGCTTCTTTGATAGATGCTTTTAACTTCCTCATTCCTCCTTTGTAAACATAATTAAAGTCATAGAGAGAAAAATAAGTAAGTTGGCATTCAAAAGTCAATTGTTTAAGGTTGCTCCTCTAAATCATTAAGAGGGAACCCTATTAGAAAAGACCAAGGTTTGTATATGGGCCAGCGGGTTAAAGATCAGCTTTTAAGAAGAAAGTGATTTCATAAGCAATATGAGCTCAGGGTTAGAACTAGAAAGCCCATGACCACGGATTCAGCCTATCTCCATGAAGAAACCATGAAATGGATGGGGGAGAGTCAGCAATCAGTTTCCCCATTTTGTTTGTCCCTTTTTTCATCCCAAAGCCTCTGGTCAGGAGGGGGGAGGGGGAAATCAGTCAAACAGGTTTGGAATTTTGCTTTTCTTTTCTTTTCTTTTTTAATAAATTTTATTTAATATATTTAGTTTTCAGCATTGATTTTCATAGGAGTTTGAATTACAAATTTTCTCCCCATTTCTACCCTCCCCCCCCACTCCAAGATGGCATGTAGGAATTTTGCTTTTCAATCAATTATTTTGCCAAAATGGGAATACGATCTGCGCCAAACACATAAAGGTATTTCATCCTCACCTGGAAAAGGCTTGAGGCTAAATACTAAACCTGATTTTTCCTTGCATGACACATTGAAAAGATCTATGATTGCTGCCATATGAGAAACTACTGAAATGGGAATGTCCTCCACTGATTCAAGTCCTAGAGAACTGCTTGAAATGCATAAAGGTTAAGTGACTTGCCCAGGGTCACATGGCTGTTAAATAAAAAGATTTGGTCCCTGGTCTTCCTGACTCCAGAGCCAGTCACATATCCACTATGTAATGCTGCTGTATACAATACGGCATGCTAATCAACAAACTGAAATAATCTAGTACCTTAACAATAGACCTAGACTTTCTATTGCCGCAAGCATCTAGATTTTTTTTTTACTGTTGTTCATCCAGTGTTAGAACATTTTCTAAATTATTTGGGTTGATTGACTAGAGAAGATATTCAATGGTTCCCTTCCAGTGGAGAAGTAGGAAGAACTCCCAGAGAAAGCAAAATATCTCTAGTCGGAATATCTTTACTTCAAATATGGGAAATTTAGTGCTTAATCATATGTTGTCTTATATTATGTGTTTTTTACCTCATTCTAAGACCTGTCTTTCCAACAAGAGTTTAAGTTTCCTAAGTATAAGGGCTCTCTTCCATACCCCTGGCATAGTGCTGGGCATTTGCAAGTCCTCAAGAAACAGTTGCTGAATTACTTCTTCTGTCAGGTTTTTGGGAGATCATAGTTTCTTGTTGGTTTTCCAAGTTTAGATGCAATTAGGGCCTGGTGAGCAGCTTTCCCATGTACCTGACATCTATGTCCTCACCTGATGTAGCACAGTAGGCTGAACCATGGACTGTAGTCAGACTGGAGAGGAGTACTATGACAGGCAGGCTGTCCTGTGTGCAGAGCCTCCCACTGCTCATTAAGTTTGAGTGCAGTGCCAAGCTGGCATTTGTTAGCTATATCCAGAGACAAGATTAGAATTTGAAATAAGCCAGACTTGTTGGAGAAGTGGGCAGAAGTAAACAGACTAACGGTATTCATTAGGTGCAAATGGAGGTGGGGGGCGGGGAATAGTTGGAGGGGCAACTTTATAGATACAAGTTGGGAGTGAGTGGTTATACATGAGTACAGTTATTAAAGAGCTTGTATCAGGAGTTTATTATTTTTAAGCATGTGCTGCATGGAGATAGCTCAGCAGGGGAAAAAAGGAAATAGAAATTGTGAAGTGATCTTTATTCAGTAACAAAGCAATCTCAAGAGCAGAGCCATTCTCCCACAATCCATTTGGTACCTTCCCTTGATTGCTTCCTCCTATTGCCACAGTTTTTTGTTGTGTGTCTCTCCAACAATGAGCTAAGATGCTATGAATGTGAATCAAATAAGGATATTCTATTTTTTTCCTTTTAAATTTTAGCTCTGTCTTAATTATTCAAGTTTGCAAAGGGAAGACTAATCTTAAAATAATCTTACAATAATGTGTAATTTCCCAGTCAAAGGCACTTAGTCTTTTGATTGTTTTACATGTTTTGGGAGATGTATTCATGACGCAGTTGTGAAATGTTTAAATTCATAGTGAAATCATTTCATTCTCTCTAAGAATACAAGAGAGGGATAGTTGTGAAGAAACAACCTAACAATATGCTAGGTGATGGTAGAAGGTGGCCTGAAACCAAACATTAGTCTATTGGACTGCAAATGTGGAATGTTGCATGTGCTTCCAGATATAATCATCATGTTGGTTGGGAATGCTCAGTGTAGACGCGGTGGTGGGAAGTATATATGGAAGTGGATACAATATAAAAAATCATCAATAAAATAATAAATTATCAATTTATGAAATGCTTTAGTCTGTAGACTTAAAATTGGACCATGGTTTCATAACACAATAGGTAGATAGACTCTGATGTAGCACTTGACATAAAAAATAGCTAAGAAAATGACTAACATATCCTTACTCTTTGATCTAGAGATCTCACTACTATGCATATACCCCAAAGAGGTCAAATACAGAAAGAAATATCTCATTTGCATTAAAGTATTCACAATGACACTTTTTGTTGTAGTAAAGAACTAGAAATTACTGTAAGCAGACACCTATAAAATGAGAGAAAGCTGAACAAATTGTGATAGGTGACTGTAATAGAATTGTTACTACTGTACCATATGAAACTATAAATATGAAAAATTTAGAGAAGTGCAGGAAGACTTTTATGAACTCTCTAGGAGTGATAGAAGAATTACCAAGAAAGCAATACACACAATGACTACAACAATGGAAGTAGAAAGAACAGCAACAAAAGGGATCTGAATATTGTAAAATTATAATTACACAGTTTGGTCCTGAAGAAAAGATAAGAAAGTCAATCTTCCACTTTTGTAAAGGTGAGTGACTGTGGATATAGATCATCGCATATACTATCAGACTCAGTGGATTTGCTTTTTTTCATTTTTTAACAAAGGATGGTTTTCTAAGTAGAGAATGGGAACTAATATATTCAGAAATGAAGGTGATGTAAGAACAAAAGATATCAATGAAAATAAAATTTTCTAAAAGAAATAAATAATAAAATCTCTTTTAGAAGGCATAATCAAGTGGGAATAATCCATAATCCATTAACATTTTCAGACATATTAATTCACCCAATCAATCAGTGTGGTTTTATTAGGCACTCAATAGCTATAAGGCACTGCATATTATGATGACTAGGGTGAGGTAGACCGTTGTGGTAGAAAAAGAAAATGTATTTGAAGTCAGAGGACATGGTTTTGAAGCTTGACTCTGCCACTTACTCTTTTTTACTTTTGTGTAACTTTTGTGTAAGCACGTCACTTAACCCCTGAAACTCAGGTTCCTCAACTGTAAATAAAGGGGTTGGAAGAGATGACCTCTAAAGTCTCTTGTAGCTCTAAATCTCTAAATGATCCTATATGAAGAAGTATAAGATATAATCCCTAAAATATGGCTCGAATCTAGATGTGTTTCAGTATGCAAAGAACAGAGAAAGAGATTGTATATGAAACTGTGAACATAGAGAAACACCTGAATCAGATGGAATTTATTTTCATATACCACGACATAGAGATAGTCATAAGAAGCCAAAAGAAAAGTCAAATCCTTCCTTAAGACAAACTTTGTTATATATGTATATAAAATGATGAATCAACTGGTAATGAATTTATATTTTTATTTTCTGTATATACAAGGTATCCCACAAGTCTTAGTGAAGCTTAAATAGCTGTCCTAAGACTTGGAATATCTTGTATTAATGACTACTTATTTTTATGATATCTTTTAATTATTGAATTTCTTAATGGTTTTTATTCCCTGTCTTTTGCCCTGATGTTTAGAAATTAAAATTTAAGAAAATAAGAGGAAAAAATTTGGTCAGATCCAGGCTTAGTGATGTATTTACTTTACCTTGTTTATCCTTTGGTAGATGATAATTCTGAATTTTTGATTCTTCACAGCAAATTTGTAACACCCTCACTCCTGACTCAATATTGCGTTCATCTTTCTGAGCATGGTGCTGTCATTGTAAAATGAATATATTTTGCATTAAACATTATTAATACATTAAAGGCAATACTATTTCACAAGTAAAGAATTATCTTTCACTGAAATGCAGCACTAATTTATTAAAGCACCTGCTAGGCACAAAATACTGCACTAGCTTTAAAAATGAAATGGCTACATTTTAATCCTAACCAATTTTTCTTTTTCTTCCTCCAAATAATCATGAATTTTAGCACATTTATCTTAAATGGAAATTTGCTTTTTATTCAGGGGGAAAAAAATTACAAGAGAAAAAATGCCTCTGTCGGGGTTAAATGAGTATGGTTTACAAAGCTACCTTTCCTTTTTTTTTTTCTAAATAATGCAGTTCAACAGAAATCTAACACCCTTTCCCAATCCCTCCGCAACCCCTCAGATCAATTTTGGTTTGGTTTTACCCTTGCTCTGTGTATTTGCTTATG
>JAQQSZ010016199.1:0-11087 GCA_028646595.1 Phalanger gymnotis | reverse complement strand
CTTACAAAATCGCCAACCTCACTTCCTCCTCCAGAGCCATCTGGGCCTAGTGGCAAGATATAGATCAGGACAATTGGATATGGCTCCCTATTGAAGGATATTGTAGAATCTATTATACTGAACAATGTACCCTGGCAGTATGGAATAGTGGATAGTGAGCTGGCTTCAAAGTTAGAAGGACCTGGGTTCATGCCTTGCCTCTTACACACTACCTATGTGATCCTGCCCAAGGCACTTGACTTCTTCTTGCCCCAGACAACTATGGTATGGAATGCTACCTAGCTTCATTTGGAGAAGGTATGCCCTCACCAGGAATTCTTGATACCAGTGAAATCACAGGTCTAGAAGGAGGGAAAGAGAGAAAGAAATGAAGGAAGGAAGGAAGGAAAGAAAGATGGGAATAGTATAGTAGCATGAAGCTGAGTGAGCAATAGACTTGAAGTTAGAATGCATCCTGTTCTCTGAAGCTTACTGAGCTCAGGGAGCATGGAGAATTTCAAATGCCTTATACAGAGTGTATATTGTTTGTTTTCCCCTTGTAGCCTAGTAATTATTATGGGTGCTTAAAGTACTCACCACAAACCCATGCAGAATAAAAGACGTTCTCTTAGAAAAAATGTTGTAGATCTAGGTTTCTAAAGTGCTTAGCAATGTATTTGACGAATTTTCTCATGATATTCTCATGGATATATGAGGAGGTATGGGTCGAACATAAAAGTCAGGTCAATTCTCAATAAATTCCCATATCCAAAATGACATTATTAATAGTTTCATGTCAGCATGGAAGGAAATATCTAGTGGAGTGACTTAAGGATTTCTGATTTGGTCCTGTGCCATTTACCATTTTTATACATAACAAAAATGAGGAGGAAAAGGTAACATGTCGGATAAATGAATGAGTATGCAAAAAGGTATTTAAAACAATAGATGGGCCAAATCTAATAAGACAAAACTCAATCCAACATAATTGTGAGTACTTAATACAAAGTTCTTTGCTAAAAATACTGAGGTATGGATATACAAATAAACAAGTTTCAGGATGGAGAAGGCCTTAAATTACAGTCTAAAAAATTTGTATTATATTTTACGGCAATGAGAAGCTTCCGAATAGTTTAGAATAGAAGTCATGGTCAGACCTGTGACTTCTGAAGATCATTTTGACAATTTTTTATTGAAGATATTTGACAATATTTTATTGAAGATGGAGTGTGAAGGAGACAAATTAGAGCAGGATGATTTGTTAGAAGGGGTAGCTAGACAGAAAGAGTACAGTGGATAGAGTACTGGGCTGGGACTCATGTTCCTGAGTTCAAATCTAGCCTCAGACACTTAGTAGCTGTGTGACTCTGGGTAAGTCACTTAACCCTGTTTGCCTCAGTTTCCTCATCTGTAAAACGAGTGAGAGAAGGAAATGACAAACTGCTCCAGAATCTTTGTCAAGGAAGCGCTAAATTGGGTCACCAAGAGTGAGACATAACTGAAAAGTGAATGAACAACAATGATGATTTGTTAGAAGGTTATCATCATAGTTTAGGAGAAAAGTGAAAAGAACCTGAACTAGGAAATATTCTTGTGGGTAGAGAGAAGGGGACAGATAGAAGAGATATTGTGAAAATAAAATAATGAATATTTGGCAATGGTAAAGTGTAGAGGAAGAGAGAGACAGAGATGAGAATGTGAAACTGAGTGGTTCAGAGAATTATGATACCCTCAAGAAAAATGATGAAGTTTGAAGGTGGGGAAAGTTGCTTTGAAGGGAAAGAAGGAAGAGAAGGAATGACTTTTGAATATATTGAGTTTAATTTGCCTATGGGAATGGCAGTATATCTATCAAGCAGTTGATGATGTGAGACTGAATTCAAAGGAGAAAATATGGCAGGATATAAAAATTGGGGAATTATCTGTTCTACAAGGCCTCATGACGAAAGAAAAGGACCCAGGACAGAGGACTGAGGAGAAGAGTCAGACTATATGAGCAGGACATAAATATTGTTCTAGCAAAGAAGGTTGAGAAGGAGTAGTCAGACATTTGGAAGAGAACCAAGAGAGATTGATGTCAGACATGTAAGAGGAATAAAAGATGTCCAAGTAGGTAAACAGTATCCCAAACTTCATAATAGTCAAAAATAATAAGGACTGAAAAAAGGCTTATTTAGCAGAAAAGAGCTCATGGCTTTTCTTGAAAAATGTTTTTCCTATTGAGCAGTTGAGTGGAAAATCTGTTCACAAACTATCAAGAAGTAAGTGGGTAGTGAGGTAGGAGCATAAATTATTCTTTCTGGGAACTTGTCAGGGAAAGAAAGGGAACATTTACTATGTTGATGGTTTGAAGGGATATGGGGTCAAGTAAGTTCTGTTTTATTTTGTTCTTCCCAAAGAAGAGAGATGGATTTGAGTTCCCAGGTAGATGGGATGGTCTTGACAAGGATAAGAACTATTCCTGCCTCAGAAATAGGAATGAAGGAGAAGAGAATGGGTAAAGATGTAGAGAGGTTTCTACATGGTGAACAGAAGAAATTCTAAGAGTTTGTTTTATTCAACAAATCTTTATTTAGTGACTACAATGTGCTGGCTGATGGGGACACACACACACACACACACATACACGCACACATGAATCCCTATCCTTGGGGCAGCTAGATGTCACAGTGAGTAGAGCAATGGCCCTGGAGTCAGGAGGACACGAGTTCAAATCTCACCTCAGATACTTGACACACTTACTAGTTGTTTGACCTTGGGCAAGCCACTTAACCCCAATTGCCCTGCCTTCCTCCCTCCAAAAAAAAAAAAAAGAATCCCTATCCCTCATCATTGTGTAAGACAAGGCTGTCCAACCTTAGATTATCTTAGGACCACATTAAAATAAAATAATTATTCAAGGGCAGTACCCAGAATAAAAAATACAGTACACTGATAGAAAGTGGGGGAACATGTTTCATCAATAAGACAGGCAAAGGTGTGAAGCACAAAAGCAAACACAAAACAACAAAATTACAACAGAACAGTATAAAGGTAGGTGCATACCGACTAGTCTGCATCGTACAGACAGAATGCATTCCACGGATAGATTGAAAATTCCCTGCGATGTGTTCTGTCCGTAACACTGCTGAAAAACAGCAAAGAAAATTAACATCAATGAGATTATTTATTAGTGATGGAATTTAAAAATCTAATATGCATTCCGTGCAAACTCTTGCTTTATTTTTTCCCTTGTGAAAATTAAAACCTACAGGCGGGCTGCATAAAATTGCACTGCAGGCCGCATGTGACCCGTGAGCTGTATTTTGGACAGCTCTGGTATAAGATGTCTAGTTTCTTGTAAGTGTAGGTAGTTCTAAAATCTGCTAAGAAAGATGGGGTGGGGGAGACAGTAGGGTTGTGAAGAAAGAAAATTATAAACAGAAGAGAGAGTCAATGAATGAAAAATATAAATTTTAGCAACGAGGATCCACTTGGTCTTCAAGATCGCAAATTTGAAATATCCCAAGTCAATTCAGTGTCATGACCTCTAGCAGTACCATCTATCAGGAGAAATATGAATGAAGGTAGATTTAGACATGGCAATGCATGAATGGTAATAGGGAAAGAGGGTCAAAGGAGGCAAAGAAATCAAAGGAGTCAAGTGAGAGTGATGGTGCAGAGTTAAACTGGTCAGTTTTAGGGTCAAGATTGTGACAGAGTGGGATTTGAGCAAGGGTCATGATAGCCAGGAAAAAAAAGGAGGAATGGAGGAAATGAAGTCTGTAGTAAAGATGACGCTTTAAGGGGAGTGAGTCAGAAAAGGAGATAGAAATAATGGTTTGATAACAATTGACAAAAATATGAAGTTTATACATGGGTTCAAAAATTAATTCTAATAGAAAGAAAGCAGGATAAGCATGATTAGACAGCAGAATGAAAAAAAATCTGAGAATTCGGATGTACTATATGCTTATTATGAGCTAACAGTGTGATATTGGAATAATAGAAAAAGTATTCTTAGGCTATAATGAGAAACATAATATCCAGAATTAAGGAGTGTCATGAATAATTTTATAATAACTGAGGAAGCAAAGTCGAAGCTATGTGATTTTTTAGCAAGGCATGCGATTGCACAACAAACTGGGTCCAGGGCCCCTTAGTAGGAACAAGGACCCTGAAGAGATATTTACAAGGATTTTAATTGTAAAGTATAGTTATTACTTTTAGCTTTGCAATTTTTAGTTTTGGGGACTGTCCAGAGTTAAGGGACTTTGATTGGTTGAATTCACTTTCATCCTGCAAAACAGTTAGTGCCACAATAATAAATAAATTCCCTCAAATTGTGTGACTTACAAGAAAACTAGACTTATCTCAGGGAAACAAAAGTTAGCTCCAATAGCTGAACAAAATATTGGAATGATACAAAATGGAATTGGTTTGATTCTCTGAATTCCCCCACTTTGATCTGAGTGTGTGGGTGGTGATTAACCTCCCCAAGATCACTACCTATAATCTAATTCTCGAAGCTTTTTAACATTGTTATGATCAGTAGAGTGCACTAACATGAACCTCTCTGGGACTAGCCAGAAACAGGCTTTAATGCAGCAACTAATGCCAACTCTAAAAAGAGATAAAAAGTCTAAAATGAGATAGAGGACAATAAGGGTCCATTTACAAGGCATGGCTACCAGGCCACTTCACTGCAACCAAGTGAACCAAGAGAAGTGATTCCACCTGGACTGGGTACTTGTGTTTCTGCCCTAAGTTGCTAAAGGCTCAGCACAATTTCCCTTGATCTGTTAATGTAGGAACAGCAAATCTGAATAATCATTGCACAGGCCCCTCCTTGTTCTCACCAAAGAATGCGATCTACTGTCAACAATATCTGGATGCCCTGAGAACAGTGTTCAGTTGTCTGTTGTTTATGGGGAACAGACAGCTTTTGAAAGGCCTACATAGCTTAAGAGAAACAGAGCAGGTACCAGCAGGTAAAATGAAACCAAAATACTCTTGTCTATGGGAGACACCACTGAACTTTTAGTTTAAAGACTTTGTGACCCCTTTGATAGAATTGAAGAAGGTGACAGCTATAGTCTTGACAAGCTTCAACAATGGGTGCAACCAGAAAGAGGTCATAAAGGTATTGGATTAAAGACAAGCCCTTGAAAGCAGAAATCTGGGAAACAATTTTTATAGCAAGTGTCTCTGATAAAAGCCTAATTTTTCAAATATATAGAGAACTGAGTCAAATTTATAAGAATAAAAGTCATTTCCCAATTGATAAATGGTCAAAGGATATGAACAGGAAGTTTTCAGATCTATAGTCATATTTAAAAAGATGCTCTAAATCACTCTTGACTACAGAAATGCAAATTAAAACAACTTTGGAGTATTACTTTACACCTTTCCGATTGGCTGATATGACAGAAAAGGATAATGATAAATGTTGAAGGAGATGTGGGAAAATTGAGACACTAATGTACTTTTGGTGGAGCCATGAACTGATCCAAACCATTCTGGAGAGCAATTTGGAACTATGCCCAAAGGGCTATAAAACTGTGCATATACTTTAATCTAGCAATACCACTACTAGGTCTATATCCCAAAGAGATCTCCCCCTGTGTCCCCCCAAAGAGGAAAAGGACCTATTTGTACAAAAATATTTACAGCAGCTCTTTTCTTTTTTTGTGGTGGCAAAGAACTGGAAATTGAGGGGATGCCCATTAATTGGGGAATGGCTAAACATATATGATTATAATAGAATAGCATTGTGTGATAAGAAATGACAAGCAGGCTGATTTCAGAAAAAAAAAACACTTGGAAAGGCTTACAAGAAAATTCAAAAAGACAATTCAAGAAGAAAATTAAATCCTTAACTGTTTTTATGACAGATTACATAAAAAAGTCTAAATGATATGTGGGCCTAGATACGCTAAACCCATAAAATGCAAGAATTATATATTTGGCCTTTGTCAGTCAATCCCAGTCAGAAATACAAAGGTACTTTCATAAGAGTTGCCTTGGATGACATGAAAAGCCTATAAGTGAACTTAATAGCATTGCCTAATATGGTTATTAAGGAAAAGATAAGGAGAAAGAGAAATCTAAGTCAAAGGGAAAAACCATCATCCCTGCTCCTGCACAAGCAGTATTAGGAACTTGTAAGTCGTGCAAATGTTTTTACTTCCACAAGAAGGGCCATATTGCTTGAGAAAGTAGAAAGAAAAAACATTGGACGTTAGGAGTAAAAATAATAATTGGTCTAGAAATGCCCAGGAAAATTCTGCCCATGGGGAGGGGGAGAGGCTGCGGAATTTGGAGAGGACTTTTTTTTTTGTTTTCCCTCACCCAGGCTTAACACTTTATCTATTGCACTCCCTAGCTTTCTCATAGATAACAGTACTGCTGTATTCTGCCAGATCACATGGAGAGTGTTTATTAAGTTTTGAACTTTAGAAACTTTAGAAAGTACAATAATCGATAGGCAAAGATTCAGAGATAAAACATCATGACGGCATGGCAAAGAGCTTGAAATTCATGCTCATGAAGATGAGCTGAAAGTATTTGCAATATTTAATGTGGAAAAGAGATCACTTTTATGTTACATGAAATCTATCTTCAAGTATGTGAAGGTCTGTCAAATGGAGGAGTGATTGGATTTGTTCTTCATGGCCCCTGAAAGCAGAAATACTAATAAAGGGTTGAAGTAGATTTAGAATTGATGAGACGAGTGAACAAAAACTTCCTCACAATTAAAGTTCTCCAAAAATGAAAAGGCCTCTTTTATGTATGAGGCAGTATATCACCCTTCACTGGAGACCTGAAAGCAAAGGTTGGTTGATCACATGAAGGAAATCTTATGGAAGAGATTCTCCTTCAGATAGAGCCTGGCCTTGATGACCTTGGCAATTCTGAGATTTTACAATTCTTTCTTTCTTCTGTGTCACTTTTGATATGTCAAATAAATTCTCTGTTTCTTGATTTCTATACCTATAAAATATAGATAACGTAATACTGAATATGAAAGGTGATAATGTATATGTAAATATTCTGTTGACCAAATGGCACTACATAAATGTTATTGTCATAAAAATTAAACTTCTTCAAGCCAGGGGCTACTATTTCAGTTTATTCCCCTCTTCTATGTAACACAGTACCTTGAACATAATAGAACCGTAATAATTATTTATTGAATTGAATTAGATTGTGTTGAATTATTTATTCCCTAGGCTTAGTCATGAGGAAGAGGGCAAGGTGCATTATGATTGTGAAATTGTACTGACTGTTACATGGCTTTGAGTTGCTATACTTCTTTTTAATACCAACATTCTTCAGATACAGCTATGGAAAATTATGGAATGCCATAAACTCTATAAAAAATTTTCCCCAATTTTCTGGTTTCCTCCTGATTTTGGCTATATTTATTTTATTTGTACAAAACCTTTTTAATTTAACATAATCAAAATTATACATTTTACACCTCACTCTCCTCTCTATCTCTTGTTGGTTCATAAATTGTTCACTTACCTGTAAGTCTAATAATAAATATGTTCCATGTTCTTCAAATTTTCTTGCAATATCTCTTTTTATATCTAGGTCATGTATCCATATTGACCTTATCTTGGTAAATGGTGTGAGATATTGGTCTATGCCTAATTTCTGCCATATTGCTTTATAGTTTTCCCAACAATTTTTACTAAATAGTGAATTCTTGTCCCCAAAACTTAAGTCTTTACACTTGTGAAATACAAAGTTGCTATATTTTTTTGCTGCTGTAACTTGTGTGTCTACTCTGTTCCATTGATCTATCTTTCTATTTCTTAGCTGTACCAGAGAGTTTTGTTATTGTGATTATATCGATATTTGATATTGATATGATAATTGACAATTATAATGTAACTTGAGATCTGATACATGTAAGTCTCCTTCTTATATATTTTTTTGTTAGTTCCTTTAATATTCTTGACTTTTTCTTCTTCCAAATGAATTTTGTTATATTTTGTTTCTTATTCAGTAGTATAGTTTTGGGTAATTTAATTGGGAAGGCATTGAATATATAAACTAATTTAGGTAAAATTGTCATTTTCATTATATTGGACTTGCCTATCCGTAAACAATTAATATTCCTCCAATTATTTAAATCTGATTTTATTTGTCTAAAAAGGTTTTTTTTAAAATGATTTTGTTCATAGTTCTGGGTTTGTTTTGTTAGGTGTACTCCCAGGTATTTTATACTGTCTAGAGTTATTTTAAATGGAATATCTCTTACTAGCTCTTCTTGCAGGGTTTTGTTTGTGATATATAGGAATGCTGATGATTTATGTATAAATTATGTATAAAATTTATGTATACATTTTTATAGACAACTTTATCAGATAAAGGTCTTTTATCTCAAATGTGTAAATAACTTTGTCAAGTCTATAGGAATAAGAGTCATTTACCCACTGATAAATTGGCAAAGGATATGAACAGGAAGTTTTTGTATGAAAAAATCCAAACAATTTATAGTAATGTGAAAAATGCCATAAATCATTACTTATTAGAGAAATGCAAATTAAAATAACCTCAAGATACCCTTTTATACTTATCAGATTAGCTAAAATGATTAAAAAGGAAAGCAACAAATGTTGAAGGAATATGGAAAAATTGGGACACTAATTCACTAATTTACTGTTGGTGGAACAACCATTTTGGAGAGCAATCTGCAATTATACCTAAAAAGTAATTAAACTACATATGTACCCTTTGACCCGGCATTACTACTGCTAGATCTATTCCCAAAGATGATTAGGGAAAAAGTAAAAGAACTTATATTGTCTAAAATATTTATAGCAGCTCTTTTTGTGGTGACAAAGAACTGCAAATTGCAGGGATACCTGTCAGTTTGGGAATAGCTGAACAAGTTGTGGTTTATGATTATAATGGAATACAACTGTGCTATAAGAAATGGTGAGCCCATTGATTTTGGGGAAAAAAAAACATGGGTAGACTTGCATGAAATAAAGAACAGTGAAATGAGCAGATCCAAGAGAACTTTGTGTATAGTAAAAGCAATAATATTTTAAGAACAACTTTGAGCAACTAAGTCATTTTTACTATTCTAAATACCCAAATTATTTACAAAGGAATTATGAAGGAAGATGCTCTCTGCATATAGCAAAAAAACTGATAAATTGAAGTATGTAAAGAATGCTTTTAGATAAACACGCACATATATGTATACACACATATTTGTATCTAATGGTAACCATCTCTAGGATGGGCAGGAGGGAAGAAAAAAAAGGAAAAAAAAGAAATTTACATGATAACTTTATTATATATTTAAAAGGAATAGTAAGTTTTACAAAATTGAATTGTAGTTTCATGAGCAATTACCTTTTAAAAATTCTACTATATTATAGAAACACTTGTTTTATTTCATAAATTAAAAGTAAAATAAATTTAAAAATAAAATTATGGAATTCCACAATCTCTGAAAAACTAAAGATATAAATCACTCAAAGACCAATGGAGACAACCTTGGTGGCTATAGATATATGCGAAATGGAATAAAATATATTATTGAAGAGATATATGAACTGTGTGCCAGTCACATATTGAGAATGAAGGATAATAAATTAATAGAATGTATCTTCCACTGGTGATAATGTAATGTTTCCCAGTTTGTTGGAAGGCCCTAGGTATATTGGGGTAGTCCATGGAGAGGACTTAGGGAGAGAAATAAGCAAGAGTCACATAGTAGGAGAAGATTTGAATGAGCAGTCATGTGTACCAGTTTCTTCAATGTGAGTCCTTTGAAGAAGACATATTGAAGAATCCACAGATCTATATTAATACCTGCAAATAATAATAATATTGAAAGTATGTTATTATGTGAAATTAGTGGCCTAAATCTCTGACACATGGGTTGGTTGAATAGTAGCAAGCTATTGTATACACTAAAGGGAAGTCTTCTCTAGATTGACATGGGGGAAAAGAATTCAATTTAATTCAATAAAATCCCCTAGCTTTGAGAGATGCAAAGACAAAGTGAAAAAAAAAGTTCTTGTTCTCCATGGCCTTACATTCTGTTAGAGGGATATTAACACAGATATGCAAATAGAAAAGAATGTGAAGAGACAGAGAACACTAGGTATGTCGGGAAGACCTCGCTTAGGAGGTAGTATCAAAGTATAGCCTTGAAGAAACCTAGGGATTTTTAAAAGTTAGAAGAAGCAGCGCAGAAGTAGGGAGATGGAAGATGGTATGCCAGTTTCTGAGATTATCGTTAGGCCAGTTTGGTTATAACATAGAGAGCAAAAGAGGAGTAATATGAAATGAGCCTAGATAAACAGGTTGGAGTCAAATTGTGGATTGCTTTAGCTGAGACATGGAGGAATTTGCATTTTTCCTCTCACAGGCAATTAGGAACTTCTGAAGATTCTTAAGCGGGGCAGCAGCATTATAAGACTCATGCTTTATGAACATCATTTTGGTAGCTCTAGGGAGGATGGATTGGAGAGAGGAGAGACTGGAAATGGGGACACCAGTTGGAATGCAATAATCTGGGAAATACAAGGTATTGAGCCAGAAGAGACCATATGTTGCCTCAAACTCAGGTTTCTCACTTTGGTGTACTACATGGTGAATGGAGATCTTAAGGGGATTCCTTATTTTTTCACACAAAAGATAAGGCATTGTTAGCAGTCACCAACATTTTTTTTTATTTTTTTAAGTATTTTTTTTTTTAATTTTTAGATTGCAACATACAGTTCTACATAATTTTGGGTTCCAGATTTTCTTCCCTCCCTCCCCCACCCTCCCCAAGAAGGCATGGCGTCCCATATAACTTCCAGGTATAACTAGGCATTGAATTAATTTATAAATTTTCTCATGTCTCATGAGAAAGGCAAAACAGAACCAAAAAAAAACCACAACCCAACAACAAACACAATAGAGAGAAGAAAAAAAAGAGTGGAGGGGAAAAATGGCGAGAATGAAGTGTGCCTGGATTTGCATTCATATTTCGTAGTTCTTTCTCTGGATGTAGATAGCCCTCTCCATCATAAGTCCTTTGGAGCTGTCTCTGCATATTGTGTTGCTGAGAAGAGCAAAGTCTGTCAGGGTTAGTCATCACAGAATCAATA
>JAQQSZ010016198.1:0-11087 GCA_028646595.1 Phalanger gymnotis | reverse complement strand
CCGGGGCAGCAGCTCACAAGCGGGAGCTTCAGAGAGAAGGAACCTGAGAATGGATCTGGGGAAGGGTCTGGGGAGCGGGCAGAGCCTCCATGCCTGGCCTGAGCCCTACGCCTGTGACTGCAGGGAGTCCAAGGCTCCGGTGACCCAGTGGCCACAGTCACATTATTAGAAAGCGCTTAACTAGTGTAGACCGAGGGACTTCGAAGCTGAGAAGTTCCTCCTCCAAGGCAGCGTCTCCAGCTCAAACACGCTCCTTGACCCTTTTGTATCAGGGAGGAAAAAGGGCGTTCCTCTGGGGCTTTGAAAATATTTCTAAGACATTTTAGAGGTTTTGCTGTTGGGGCCCCTCTCCCTCCACTGCAGGCACCATGTAAAGACCGGAGAGGGAAGCTACACCGGCGCCTTGAAGACACTCCAATAATCCTAAATGCGCTTCGTGTCGGTCCATGTATACGCAGCCCGAGGGGCGCCCAAGGGCGCCGAGGAATGCATCGAGAAAGTAAGGTTCATGTGGAGACGCCGCGCGTTCGAGTCTTGCTCAGGGAAAGCAGAGGAACGGCCCGGATTATGTGTTAATTCATTAGGGTGAGACTCCAAGGCACGGACATTAATCACGATGATGGTTTCATTAATGGGTATTAATTGCGGTGATGAAGGTTTAATTACGAAACACTAACGAAGATTAGGCATTCATTAACTAACGTTAATTACAATGTGGCTAGATTAATCGGGGGAGGCAGGAGGGGTTAGCGGTGAGAAGGAAACCTCTGTTTCATCATAACGATGATGAAATATTCGTTGAGGAGGAGGACGAAGAGGAGGAAATGAAGAAGAACTGCAGGCAGGAGGAAAAGAGGGTGAAGAAAGGAAGACCCGAGAGCCCAGAGGGGGCCGGGCTTCCCAATTACCTTCCTCTTCGTACTCTTCTGCATTGGGATAAAAACAAGAGAAGGGCCAGGTTAGCTGGTGAGAGGTCTGGCCTGTCCCAGGGAGGGAGGGCTGGAGCCATTGGCCACTGACAGTTGGGAGGAAGGTTGGGAAGAAGAGATGGGACTCCCAGGGCCTGGATGGGGCAAGGGTGGGGGGCACAAGGACTGAGACCCTTTGAAGAGAGGACTGACCCAAAGGAGAAGCAGACCCACCCTCAGGCCCGCCTTCCTTGATTCTAAAGGGTAGAGCAAGGAACACAGTAGCCGGTGGTGGCAGAGACACCAGAGCAGGACTTAGCAGCTTCAACAAACTCGCTCTGTCTATAGGAATCCAGGCTTCCCAAACACATCAACTGGGGACACCTCAGTACATACCTTGTGTATGTAGTGAAGCTTCCCGTGGGTGTTAGATGCAACCCTCCCATGCCTGTGGCCCTAAGTGCCCCCCCACCCATGTACCCACTGGTGCCCCTGGAAGATGGGGGCCTGGGCACAAAGTGGGGGAACTTTGCTCAAAACTAAACCATAAGTCACAGTTCAAGGGACCAGCACTGGTCCCCCGCCCCCCCCCTGCCTTGCGGCTGAATATCCCACCCCAGAAAGGCAAGGAAAAGGCAGATTGGAGACTTACCCTCAGCACCTTGTTCACTGTCAGGGAAAAGAAACAAGGAGAGGCTGGTCAGTGGGGAAGTTCCGAGTTTCTCCATATGATCATCAGCCACAAACAAGATCTCAGCCCCCCTCCCCCTGCAAGTCCCCCTCCCTCCACTGGCTTGTCTTCCATCAAAGCTCCACTTATTTGGTGGTCTCTTCATTTAAAATGACTAAGTCCCCTGGGAAGATTTTTGTCTGACAGGTAAAAATAAGCTGCAGGTCCGAGCGTCCCCCAGTCCAGGGTGAGGGATTGAACAGGTGGAGTTTCATACTCACACTTCCTCGTCAGACATGGTGGCGGTAGTGGGTTTCTGGAGAGAGAGACATAGAAAGGAGAGGAGAGGGAGAGAAAGAGGGAAGAGAAACAGAAGGAACAGAGGAGAAAGGAGAGCACACAGAGCGGTCAGTCACAGGCTGCACCTGAGCATCCCTCCCGTGGGTGGACATTTCAGAAGGTGCAGGGGAAGGCTGTTAGCAGATGGGTACATGGGCTCTCCCCGGTCTAGTCCAGCCTGCTGCTTCAGCCCTCCCTAGACACTCAGCGAGGGTACCCTGTGCGACACTGCCCCTTGGAAGGTCCCCGGGCATTCTCCATGCCACTTGTCTCTCAACATTCACAAGTGCCCAGGGGTGCCCCCTCCTGAATGTCCTGCTGCTCGTTCCGTGAGTACAAGCTCATTGGCTGTCTAACTAGGAAAGCCGGAAAAGTATTCACTCCTCCCCGCTGTCCCACCCCCACCCATGCCCAGCTGGTGCTGAGAAGGGGCCAGGGGATACCTTGACTTTGGGGAGATCTCAGGGAGACACACAGACAACGGCACCATGAGGGTGGGAAGCACCTTATGGGTCTTCAGGTGCATGCCGTGTCAAGAAAGAATGAGGACCAGGAGAAACCACTGAACATGGAGCCCCAGGGCCTGAGTTGGAATCCTAGCTGGAGGACTTAGTCCTGTATGGTACTAGGGGGGTCACTCAGTCTCTTAGGACCCCAGTCTCCTCTTTCAATGTGAGGGGAATGGACAAGAGGGTCTCCTATGAGGTCCCCCGGCTCTCTAGCCATGATCTCAGACTCTACTTGAAGACCCCCAAGGAGAGGGACCCCACCTGATCTGGGGGCAGCTCCTTCCACTTTGAGCTGGGCCCAGAGCTTGCTAGGTAGAGCCTCCATTTCCTCATCTGTACAATGGGGTTTTACTAATTTCTCTGAAGGCTGATGGTGAGACTAAAGCTTCCTAGTTGATCAGGGTAGATTCTGTTTGGGAAGTGGACTCTCAGTGACTGCAGCAGCACTGGGTTGTCTAGACCCATTTTCTGAACTCAAATTCCTTCCTTGAGGTGTATCCTCGGTGCAAATACCCCAAGGGGAGGGGGAAAGACTGGCCCATGGGTCAGGAGTGTTGGATAGAGGAGTCTCGATCTGGTGAGGGTGGTATTAGGCAGCCTCTGAGCACCTTCAAGCTGAGATACCCTTTTGGGCCTCTGAGGGGATGCTTCTTTCTTCCTAAATCATTCTTCCTCTTTTTTCTTTTTTTCCTTTAAAAATTATTTGTAACAAAACAGGAAAATAAAAATGCTAGAAAAGATGTAGGAAAATTGGAAACTAATGCATTGTTGGTGGAGTTGTGAACTGATCCAGCCATTCTGGAAAGCAGTTTGGAACTATGCCCAAAGGGCTATTAAAATGTGCATACCCTTTGACCCTGCAATACCACTTCTAGGGCTGTATTCCAAAGGGAACACACAAGTGGGAAAGGGACCTGTATGTACAAAAGTATTTATAGCAGCTCTTTTTGTGGTGGCAAACAACTGGAAATCAAGGGGATGCCCATCAATCAGGGAATGGTTAAACAAATTATGGTATATGAATATAATGGAATACTATTGTGCTAAGAGAATTGGGGAACAGACAGACTTCATTATTAACCTGAAAAGACTTATATGAAGCAATGCTGAGTGTGGGGAGCAGAGCCAGGAGATCACTATACACAATTACAGACACACGGTATCTGTAAGGACTAATTTTGATAGACTTGGCCCTTCTCAGCAATACAAGGTTCAGAGAGAGCTCCGAAAGACAATGTGACGGAGAAAGCTCTGTACACCCAGAGAAAGAATTAGAGTCTGAATGCAGATTGGGACAAACTTTGTGCTCTCTCTTTTTTTTTTTTTTTGTTTCTGTTTTGTTTCTTCTTTCTCGTGGTTCATTCCATTGGTTATAATTCTGCTTTACAACTTGACTAGTGTGAAAATATGTTTAGTGTGAAGGTATATGTAGAACCTATATTGCATTGCATGCCATCTTGGGGAGGAGGAGAGGGAGCAAATTTGACACTCAAAAACTTGTGGAACTGAATGTTGTAAACTAAAAATAAATAAATTTAAAAGAAAAAAAATAATTCAGATCACAAAAAATGAAAATTGTTTGTGACATGGGATGGTCCTCGAGGAGAGGGGAAGGAGGAAATTAACAAAAGATCAATGAAGAGGTAACAAAAAAGACTACTGCTACTTTTCCCCTCTGATGTTTCTGGGGTCTTATGATCTCTGACTGCCAGGATCCTGTGGCCTTCCACATAGACACAGCTCTGACAATGTAGAAGAAATACGTATTCCTTCTTTCTAGAAACAATATTAAGTGCCTACTGTATGTGCAGCCCTGTGCTAGTACTCCCTGAGGATTGGCAAAGTTTAGGTCAAAAGTGCTCCAACCTTGGCAAAGGAATAGGGTATAGGTATAGACAACTGCGATATACCAGAGAATAATAGTGGACAGCCACTGACCAGGGACCAAAGTCAGGGCTGGTTTTGGCAGAGGCTAGGCCTTTCTGCCATGCCTCAGGGGGTCCATTGTGACCCAAGGGGCAGTTCTGAAGGAGCTCAGCTGGCCTGCCCTCACTCAGTCAGGAGCTAGTTGCCCAACCCCAGCAGCTTTGCTGATGGCTATTTATAAGGGGTTCCTGCAGGGGTCAAGGAGCCCCCAACCTTTCTTGAAGATTATGACAGCCTCCAAAATTAGCCAAGGAAGCTTCTCGGCCTGAAACTCAAGAAGTCCAAGTGTGTCCTTCCTTGGGCAGCTGGGGAGAAGGCTCCAGAAGGGTCAGCCTTCTGTCCCTGTTGCTAAGAATAATCCCTCTGGCCCTGGCCATACCCTATAAGGGCCTAAACTCCACTGCCAGGCTCTGGGCCTGAGAAGGCAGCGAGTCTGGGTTTCTGACACCCTGCCTAGAGGGCTCCCTGGAAGCAGAGGCCTGGAGGGCTGGCTTGAGCAGGCCTTGAAGGCAGAATTAACATCCAAACTGTCTCCTGCAGGCCTTGGAAGCCACAGTCAGTGAGGTAGTCCAGGGAAATTTGGGGGAACAAGAGTCCATCTGTTGCCTCCTGTTCTGTCCCTCAGTATCCAGGAAAGGAGAAAGCCCAGAACTGCAAGGCCTTTCCTAACCTTGGGCTCAGCACCTTGACAGTCTGAGTTAGAGCAAGTCCCTCCTTCCTGTGGGCCTCAGTTTCCTCTCCTGTAAAATAGGGAGGTTAGACTAGATGGCCTTTAAGCTTGCGTGCCTAGACACCAGGTTCCAGGTTCTAAGCTTCCCCCTGTCCAGTGCCAATGCTCCGTCTGGGGAGTCAGGCCTGTAGAAAATGTCTGCTGCTTACTATCTGGAGGACCTCAGGCAAGTCACCCCAACTCTTCAATGAAAATGTTTGGTCCAGACAAGCTCTGAGCTCCTTCCAGCCTGCAATCTTCTATTCTATACTTAAGTGAGAAGACAAAGGCAGCCAGATGGCCGATGTACCCCCTCTGGTGGGAGAATTTAAAGGGAGGCCATTGGTCCCTTGGCAAAGGCCAACAAACAGTCTGCTCCCCACTTCCTCCTTGGGGGCAAGGCTGTTTGTTGACTGACTGACTGACCATGTGCCTAGGATCTGAGTGGGGAAGGGAGGTAGGAGGGGCATATCCTTAGAAGGAGCACCCATGACTGGCCCACAACAGATCCTTCCTTCAGTCATAGAATCAGAAACTTGGAGGGTACCTTAGGTGTCAGCTGGTTCAATCATCCACCCAAGGCAGGAATTACTAACCTACAGAATTAAACTGAATTGAATGGAGAATCCCTGAAAACTGGTCATTCCCCTCTGCTTGAATATTTGCATTGATGAGGAGCTCACTACTTATAGGGGCAAGCCATTCCATTTATGGGCTATTCAGAAGCTCCTTATATTGAGTCTGAGAATAACATCGATGGAAGGGGGCTTGGAGATCACATTTGCAGCACCCCCTCACCCTGCCTTGGGCCAACCCCCATTTCATAGATGAGGAAAACCAGAAACCCTCCAACCACAGCAGAACTTCTCCAAGGGTGATCTAGTTGGCCTTTCTCTGACCCAGGAGGAGCCTGTCTCCACCAAGGCCTGTGAACTTTCTCCTGTCTCTCCCAGCCTCCCGGCAGAGCTGAGACGAGCTTGAGGGTGGGACAGGGACCAAAGAAAGGCTCCTCAGGCCACTTCCTCCAGTAGGTGCTCACTGAAAAGACCCTTCCCTTTCTTCTCCTACCCCTGTTAGGCAGGAGACTCAGGGCCCATAGTCCAGATGGGGAAACTGAGTCTCAGAGATGGCACACTGGATGTGGGACTCTCACTGCCCAATGCCAAGTTTGTTTCTAGTTCCTTCCTTTTCTCTGGTAAGTTCCCTTAAGCTTACCATCCTGCTCTTTGTCTCTCTCTGTTTCCATGTCTCTCTCTCCCTCTGTCTCACTGTCTCTGTCTATCTCTCTGTCTGTCTTTATCTCTGTTTCTCTGCTTCTGTCTCTGTCTCTGTCTCTCTGTGTCTCTCTGCCTCTGTCTTTCTCTGTGTTTATCTCTGTCTCTGCCTCTCCCTCTATCTCTTTCTCTCTGTCTCTGTCTGTCTCTCTCTCCCTTTTCCTCTCTCTGTCTCTCTCTCTGTCTTTGTCTCTGTCTGTCTTTGTTTCTGCCTCTCCCTCTGTCTCTCTGTTTCGGTCTATCTCTCTGTCTGTTTTTGTCTCTGCCTCTCCCTCTGTCTCTGTCTCTCTCTGTCTCTGTCTCTCTCTGCCTCTGTCTTTCTCTATCTGTGTTTGTCTCTGTCTCTTCCTCTCCCTCTGCCTCGGTCTCTCTGCCTCTCTTTCTCTCCCTCTCCCTCTCTGTCTCTGTCTTTTTCTCCCTCCTCAGCCTGTCTCACTCATCAATCTCTGTCCCTGGTCTTAAAATCATCTCATTTCACAGATACTGGGGAGCTCAAGGCCCGCGGGTCCTGTGATTAAAGGGTGAGGGGTAGAGCTGAGTGTAGAACCCCAGTTCTCTGGGCTGCTTCCTTTCTGAGGCACCACCTCCCGTCCTGGGCAACTACCGTTGACCTCTTTGCCTGTATGCCCCCCTGCCCCGCCCCCATCAGTCACATGTCCTGGGGGGAGGGGAAGCAGAGAAACAGGCACCATTCTTGCTTTGGATATCTTAACAGCTGAGAATGCCACCAGCTGCCCCCCAGGGAGGGAGAGATCAGAGTCTGGGAATGGAAACACTCCCCCCATCTTCTGAGACAGATGCTGCCTTCCTTACATGGGGCCCAAGGTGAAAAGAGGGGAGGGAGGGCAGGGAGAAAAGCCAGGGCCCTCCCCTCTAGGAGGCTCCTGAGGAGGGAGGCAGAAGGTCCAGGTTCTCACCCTCCCTCTGCTGCTAACTCTGTGGCCCGATCTCTGCAAGGCGTTCAATGTTTTGGGCCCCCATATCCCCATCTAAAGTCCTTGCCTTGCCTCCTGGCACAGTGGGAGCCCTAAGGAGAGCTGACATGCTGCCACAGAGGGGTTTGTTGGGGTCTCCCATGCCCCTATGGGGCTTGGCAGCGGTGGTCTAGGGGTGGCACCAGGGGATGAACAAGAGGAACTGACTTGGGACTATACCTGGCTCCTGCCTCATTGCCCAAGCGCTCTAGAGAAGAGGCCAGCTGAGCTTGGGGAGGCAATGGGTACGGGAGGCTGAAGACTCGGGAAGAGCCCCAATCACTGCCTTCACTTGGCTAAGGTGGGTGGGGCCATGCCTAGAAACGCAGCTCTCTGCCAGCTGCCCCTGCCCGTCAGGCCCCACCCTCTGGAATGAGCCCCCAATGTCTTCAGAGCTTCTTTCTTAGGTGGGAGTGAGGGGTGGGGCCGGGGGAGGACTTAGGGCCAAGCAGAGGACTGGCCAAATGGAATGGATCTGGACTCATTCCTTCTGCAATGTGCCTGGCTGGAACTCTGACCTTCACTCTACGTCTGTACAGCAGGTGCCCCTCCCAAGGTCAGGGGACCTTGGGCCCAGCCCCTCCCCCTTCACCCTTAGCACAGACCCAGCGGCCCTTAGCTCTCCCCTGTGATTCTCACCCTTTCTGTCTCTCCCAAACCTGAAGGAAATGGGAATCTGGGATGGAGAAAGAGGGATTAGCTGGGCCATCCTAGCCTGCCTCGTGCCCCTCCTTTCTCCCTGAGGTCATGGAGCCTACAAGTCCACAGGGAGCAAGTACATCTCAGGATCACAGAATCTTAGGAGCAGAAAGGCCCTGGGAAGCTGGCCCTTTGGACCTCCCAGGGAGACTGAGCTCCAAACCCCTTCCCCTCTCTGCTCTGGAGCCCTATCCCCACTCCCTGCCTTGGGTTCAGGAACCACGGCCAGGCAGCCCTAGCCTCCCTGACCTCCTGGCCCAACTCAAGATAGCCAGATGAAGAGCTGGGCTCAGGCAGGGTCTTTTCCAAGGCACCAATTCATCAGCCTGAGAGTCCCCATCCAACACCCCATCATCCCACTGACCTGGAGGTAAGCCTTCAGAGAAGGGGAGCCCGAAGGAGCAAGACCACTTGTTGGCACTGTCACCACTCCGAGCCCTCCTGCCCCTAGTTATAGTGACATCTGATCTTGCCCCAAAGCCTATTGGGTAGCCAAGGAGCAAGGCGAGGGAGGCAAGGGCCCTCCCAGTCTTGGGGTCCATACCAAGTATAGATGCAGCTGTCTTCAGAGGCTGAGAAGGAAGGGACATGTTTGGAGAAGAGAGGACCCCTGTCCTTACCCCCACCCCCAGCCGAGAAAGGATACGTTTCTAAATTTACCCCCCAATCAGGGCAGCAGAATCTCAAGGGATAAGCTGAGGTAGAGGAGAGAGCTGAGAGGACATTGTGTCCCCAGGGACCCTGCTGGGGTGTCCTGTTCTCCCCTTCAGCTATTTCCACGTACCAGGGAACCCCCACCCTGTCCTTCTTGCCACCTGCCCCAAGCATTCAGCACAGAGGTGGGCGGCAGCAGAGTCAGAGCCAACGTCCTATATGGCCAGCTCTCCTTCCCTCTGTCTCCCACCATGGTGTCCACTCTGGAGAAGTGCTCTTGGTCCCTTTGGGACCAAGTCCAAGTGAGATCTGTCCTAAATCTGGACTCCAGGTGGTGCAATTCCTCTGATGGCTGCATCAGCCTTCTCAGTACACTGGGGAGGAAAACCTGATAAATACAATGCTGTGTGATCCCAGACAAGTCACAGCCTCTCTGAACAACATACCCCCAGCTTGAACCTCTCCATTAAAGTGAAGAAAAAGCTGATCCCATGCTGTGTTACCACAAGCACGTCACGACCTCTCTGGACTTCAGTATGAGGGCTTGGGCTCAATGATTTCTAGGATTCCATCCAGCTTAAGGGACCACAACCACCCACAACCCTATGATGAGCTAACCCATGGCTGGGGGAGGGAGGCGAAGGAGATGGAGGTGACATGGTAAAGAATGTCACGGGCAGGAAGAAGAAATCCCCCCCAACGCAGCTTCAGGACTC
The DNA here is from genome assembly GCA_028646595.1 of Phalanger gymnotis. Classification (NCBI taxonomy): domain Eukaryota; kingdom Metazoa; phylum Chordata; class Mammalia; order Diprotodontia; family Phalangeridae; genus Phalanger; species Phalanger gymnotis. Next base: position 1,709 of record JAQQSZ010016198.1, on the reverse strand, counting down.
AGTTTCCCCATCTGAAAGATGAGGTTGACGTTCATGCTGTCCAAGGTCTCTCCCAGCTTCAATCTTCAAGGAATCCCGATAGCTAAGAGCATACAGGGACCCCAGTGGCCATCTAGTCTGAGCGATAGCTGAAGGCAAACTCCCTCTCCTACATCCTCCCCACCACCCCACGCCTCTCATCCAGCGTTGGGATGGCTCAGACTGTCTGGAAGATCCTCCTGGTGTCAGGCCTAAGGCAGCCTCTCTGCCCTTGGCTTCATTCTAGCTCTGACCCCTGGGGACAGACAGAACAAAGACTATCCGTACTTCATCCACTTCAAGCAAGGACAAACAGCTCCCAGGCCCTCCTGAGTCCTCTGTTCCACAACTGAGCATTCTCGGTTCCTTTAGTCCAGCTTCATTTGGCATGACTGGTGGCCCTTCCATACTCCAATTGTCAACGTCCCTCCCTAAAGTGCAGGTCCCAGAGCTGGTCCTCCAGAGGCTGCCAGCCGCCATATCCCACTGGTGACCCAGAGTCAACCAAAACCCCAGGGCTTTCCCTCACATGCTACCAACCTGCCAACTCTCTCATCCTGTCCTTGGGAGGCTGGTTTTTTGAACCCAAGTGTAAGTCTTGACATTTATGCCTGGCAAATGTTACTTTGTTGAATTTGGTACAACCTCCAGGCTGCCTCCCTGCTTCATGTGTCCAGTGACTGGCCCCCATCCTTTTCTACCTCTCATTCCCCAAGGACATCCCCTAGGACATTGTATGCCAATCATCATTTGAAACACATGGGGCTTTGACACCCCCTCTGATCTCCTCACGGCTCTTTAGGTCATGGCCATGGCAACTTCCTGGAGGTGGGAGGGTACTCTCCTGAGATCCACAGGCCTCCAGCAGCATGTTGGGAATATTGGTACTAAAATGATGGGGTTTTGTCCAGGTCGGATCTGAAGGCATGATCTCCCGAAGATGACTCAGTTAGTCTTGTCCATCTTTAGGGTCTGTCCCAGATCTACGGACTGAGTTTGTGCCAGATAGATGAACCAATGGACTGGTGAGCAAATGTGCTGGCCCACCAAATGTGTGTCATAGGCTGGACTGGAGGCCTTCTTCATCCACTTGGCTTTCCCTCTGTGCATGGGTGTGCCCTCTGAGGGACTGTCATTGAAGAGACCTTGTAATGCTCCAGGACATCAACATTCACAAATTGGAGTGTCCGGAGGACCCAGAGTCAAATCGCTTTCATCTGAACCTTGGGCTGTACAGCCTCCAAGATGGATGCAGTCCCCTTTGGTAAATAGCCATCATCTCTACTTCATACCTCAATGGACAGAAATAATGGGTTGATGAACAGAATTCTGTAAGTGGTGTCGTCAATTAATCAATAAAAGCATGGATTAAGCCCTTACTATGTGCTAGGCACTGTACTGAGGATACAAAGAAAGACAAAAATTAGTTCCTGCCCTCAAGAAGTTCCTAGTCTAGAGAAGGTGGCCTAGCCATACCAGATACTAAACTGTACTATAGAGCAGCAGTCATCAGAACTACCTGGTACTGGCTAAGAAACAGAATTGTGGATCAGTGGAATAGGATAGGTATACAAGATGGAGAAGTCAATGACCATAGCAATCTACTCTTTGATAAACCCAAAGAGGCCAGCCTCTGGGCTAAGAATTCACTTTTTCACAAAAACTGCTGGGAAAATTGGAAAATGGTAGGG
>JAQQSZ010016197.1:0-11088 GCA_028646595.1 Phalanger gymnotis | reverse complement strand
TTGCCCTGGCTGTGCCCTGTGCCTTAAATGGGCTCCATCCTCACATATCTCAGTCTCCCTGCCTTCCTATAAGATTCAGCTCAAACACCACTGTCCCTAGGAGTAACTTCCTGTTACTCAGCTGCCTGTGCTTTCCCCTCTGAGACGCTACAACCTCTACCTGCTCGGTACATACTTTGTATGCATCTCGCTATTTCCATGTGGTGTCTACGCTACAATGTGGCATCCTCTAGGGCAGAGGCTTTTTGTCCTTTCTCAGCCCAGTGCATGGCACAATCCTCGGCACATAGTAAACATTTAATAAATGTGTGTTAACTGACTGACTCTAGTTCATAAAAGTTTATCCAAGCCTTAATATGAAAAACGAAGTCAATCCTCAGTCCCTGGAACATGATAATTCTCCTCAATGTTAAACCACAGCCTCCACTGTCCAAATATCTCATTTCAGATTTCCAAAGACTTCTTAATAACTACCGTCTTTCACAGACCCCATTAGGATTTGCAAAGAGCTCTTCGTGCATTATCTAATTTGATCCTCACAACATCCTTGAGGCAGGAATGACAGGTTTTATTTTCCAGAAAAAGAAACTGTAGCAGCTCCTAAGGTGAGGCGAGCTGCCTAAGGTCACACAGCATCTAGAAAGTAGGTTGCAGAGGGCGAGTACAAACACTGGTCCTTCTCACTCCCCGGGCACCACTGTCCACAGTGGGAGGGTGCCTCTCTCTTTCACCTGAATCCAATCACAGGCTCAACCTCTGTCATCCAAGCTTTCTTCCCTCCCTCTGGGAGTGAAAAGAAAATAATGTGTTCTGGAAGTTTAATTAGGGAAAAGTTATAGCACAGACCCTGAAATTCAAAGTCACAAATGACCATTAAGTGATCATAATGACGGGGAGGGAGTCTGAGGACGAGGACACATTCCTATGCTTTGTACAAGGCTAGATACAAAAGCACCTGGGGGGCAGTGACTTTAAATTCCAAGCAAAAAGGGTTAAAAAACAAAGATGGGGGGAATGATTGAAATTAATGATAATATAAATTCTAAAAAACCAAATTAAAATATTTTACAATACTAAAAATATCAATATTTATAAATGAATCAACCATCATTTAAAAAAAATGCCCCTTCTTGGACTTGTAGACATCAAAGTACTTACAGTTTGATAATGTGAGGGTGTCGGAAGAGTTTTAGATTTTGAATCTCCCTTTTGATTTTTCCAACCACATCCAAACTACGAATCTTCTGTCTATTTAAGATTTTTACTGCCACTTTGTGGCCTGTCAACTGGTGTTCTCCAACTAAGCAAAAGAAAAAAGAAAGAAATTTGAGTAGTCCTCAGAATTTAACAATAAACTAAAGTTGTACGACCTATTCTACACCTTATTTTGAAAAATGCTGCATCAGTGTGTACATATTCCATGTCAGTGTGCACATGCTCCTCACAGAATGAGATTTCAACAAGGTACCCATTTTTGGGAATGAGGCCAATATGGGAATTTGTTTTGCTTGACTATGCATATTTGTTACATTTTTTTTTCATTTTTTTCCTTAGGAGAGGGAGGAGGGAAAGAAAATAAATGCTTGTTAATTTAAAAAAAAGGAACTTTAAAAAAGAAAAGAATGACTTGCTGAATTCTTGTTTTGAATACAAGAAACAAGTTGCTTCTGGCAAGGAAAATATGACTGAAAACTTCGGGTATTCAGGAGGCATCTCCACCGAAGCCCCCTCAATTTTACTTTTACAAGCCCCTCTTAGATGCTGGTGGAACCAAGTGAGTAGGAAGGTGGTCTCAAAGTCAGGAACACCTGAGTTACACCCCATCTCTGACTCACCTGAGCTGGATGGGCATATCGCAGCCTGTCAGTACCAAAGACAACTCTCTAAGATGTAGAGAAAGGGCCAACATCCTGTGCCAAAGGGAGCGGCCACCAAAGTTTGACCCTGTACTGGGAGACGTCCAGTACCTACCCCATCCCTACAGGCCAGATATTTTGTGAGGTGCCAGGAATAAGAATAAAAACAAAAGCGTCTCAGCCATCAGAGTTTATGTTTCACTGGATGGATATGACATGTCCACAGAGAAGCATAACACAAGGAGAACCATGAAGGAAGAGAGCAGAAACACCTCCAGGAGCCAGGGAGGGATCCACAGAAGACAGGCCATCTGAGTGAAGCCTTCCAAGAAAACAAGAGGCATCCAGGGGGTTCCTAGCATGGGGATTGTCTTGTATGACTGCATGGAGGTGGGGATCAAATACCAATGGCTGACCCTCCAGTTGGTCTTCAATGCAGAACTCATGAAGGTCTGTAGTATGAAATAGGGCAGGAAAGGCAGGTGTGGGGTCAGATTAGAAGAGGGAGGATCTTAAGTGCCAGCCTAAGGGGTTCGTATTTTCTCCTCAGGGCAGGGAATGGGGAGCTCCTAAAATTGGCTCACCCCAAACAGAGAAGTGAGCCTACACTGGCCCAAAGACCATGCCCAGAGAAAACAAGCTCGGGCAGGTCCTACGGCAAACCTGAAAGGCTTTGAGCAAAGGCCTAGCAGGGAACTGTAGGTCTACCATTCAGGGATGAGTCTGAATTCAGACAGGGCCAGCCCTCAAATGACAGCCACCAAAAACCTGGATTTAGACAGAATCTGAATTTCAGCCCTGCCTCAGCCACTAGTTAGTTGTGTGACTTTGAGCGCATAAGTCGCTTAGCTTGTCTGGGCTTCAGGTTCCTCATGTACAAAATCAGGGGATTGGACTCATCAATGATAACCAGCTTTAAATTTCTAGGATCTGTATTAATGAGTTCTGTTGGCCGTAGCAAGTCCTCCAGGGCAGTTCGGTTCAGAATTGATCACTAGAAGGAATAGCTGCACTAAGAAAAGTCTGGCTCTTCTGAAGGACTGGAACGGTGGATATTTAAGTCTACAGTGGCTTAAGCAAGGCCTCTCCATGGCTTATGGAAACAACATATAAGATTCTCAGACAGATTTCTTCGATCGAGGACCCTCAGACGATTGATCGTTTTTCAGCTTGGCATTATCCTCACCTTCTCCCTCTCCCTTGCCCCATGTATCCTATCAGTCACCAAATCTTGCTACCTCCCCAGCATCTCTCACATCTGACTCCCTTATGGCCACTCAGTTATCACCTTAGTGCAAACCTCAGTTACTGTAAAAGCCTCCTGATTGGTCTGCCTGCCTCAAGTCTCTCCCCACTGCAGGCCCTTCTACACACACACACACACACACACACACACACACACACACACACACACACGTGTACACACTTTTATCAAAATCTTTCATTTTTACATCACCTAAGTTATTTCCTGTCACAGATAGCCATCCCATATAACAAAGAACCAAAATACTTTTTCAAATATCCTAACCATCATCCAAACAGCTCATCTAGACCCACAGTCTTTCATCACCAGCACTATTACCCTTAGAGCTGTTGTTAGTCCTTCATTTTCAAAAAGGACCAAAGATATTATGGAGTAATGTCTTGATTTTCACGAGGATTGTTGTCCTTCGTGCTGTTGTTAGTCCTTCATTTTCAAAAAAGACCAAAGATATTATGGAGTAATGTCTTGATTTTCACAAGGATTGGATTTAAGCAAGGCAGAGTTGTACAAAGTTGTCAGCCTCACTCTCTCTTCCAATCATCAAAGTCCAGTAGCAAGATAAAAGTCAGGATGTCTAGTGATGGCCTGGGATACAATGGATGACCTTGGCTTCTTCAATGTCTGACCAAGCTTGAAGAGTTCCATAGCTCCTGCTTCAGCCACCTTCGTGGCCATTGGAACAAATTGTTCTCATCTGCCCATTCTGCCAGGAGAAGTCTTCACACAGATAACTAACAGGTTTGAAGTCTGTCAGTTACCCTCAACTTGGTTTAGCCCACCTGCCAAGATGGTTTTCCGGGGGTGTGGCCACTGTACCTGCTACAGCTTCTTGAAACAACAGGCAAGAGTTGAGTGACAGGTGGACACCAAAAGTAAATGAGTAGCCCTGAAAAAGGCTCACACAGGAGGTGATAGTCCTCCCTGAACAGCCCATACCTCCCTCCCTCACACCCCTTAGTTACACAGGCCTCAAAGGCATAGCAAGAGTCACACAGACACTGATGAGGCAACTAGGTGTCCCAGTGGATGGAGTGTCAGGAAGACCAGAGTTCAAATCCAGCTTCAGATACTTGCTAGCTGTGTGATCCTGCTCAAGTCACTGAACCTGTCTGTTTCTCACCTGTAACATGATGACAATAACACCACCTCCTTCCCAGGATTATTGGGAGGATCAGATGAGACACTATTTCTAAAGTACTTTGCTATCCTTAGAGCCCTACGTAAATTGCTCACTATTATGATGAACTGTTATGGGCATTACTGAAAAGCAATCAGTGAGATCACAGATCCATCAAAGTATCCAGGAAGTAGCCAAGGGATTAGTGGAGTGGACCAATGCCTCAATTTGTTTTAAAGTTAATGCTTTCCAAAGATTAACCTAATGCATAACTTATGACTATTTCATAAGTCAATGACCTTTCTGTATCAGTATTACATAGGAAAAATTTCTTTATATATAAAAAATTGTCACTTTATTTTCTAGACAAAGATTTTTACTTTGTATTTTGCCAAGAAGTTAATCTCTGGAAAGCATTAATTCATGATCATGAGAAGTAAAATGGATAATTTTGATTACATTAAATTAAAAAGGTTTTGCACAAATAAAACCAATGCAACCAAAAGTAGGAAAAAATACAGAAACTAGGGGGCAGGGGAAATTTACACTAAATTTCTCTGATAAAGGCTTCATTTCTCAAAAATATAGGGACCTGGATCAAATTTATAAAAATACAAGTCATTGCCCAAATGATAAGTGGTCAAAGACATGAACAGGCAGTTTTCAGAAGAAGAAATAAAAGCTATCTATAGTCATTTGAAAAAGTGCTCTAAACCTCTATTGAGTAGAGAAATGCAAATTAAAACAACTCTGAGGTCCCACCTCACACCTATCAGACTGGTTAATATGACAGAAAAGGGAAATGATAAATGTTGGGGAGAATATAGAAAAAGTGAGACACTAATGTCCTGTTGGTAGAGTTGTAAACTCCTCCAACCATTCTGGAGAACAATTTGGAACTATACCCAAACAGTTATAAAGCTATGCACACCCTTTGACCAAGCAACACCTCTTCTAGGTGTGGATCAAAGGAAAAGATCAAAGGAAAAGGAAAAGAATCTATATGTACAAAAATATTTATAGCAGCTGTTTTTGTTGTGGCAAAGAACTGGAAATTTAGGGGACATCCATCAATTGAGGAATGGTTGAACAAGTTGTGGTATATGAGCATGATTGAATACTATTGTACTATAAGAGATAACAAACAGGATGGTTTCCAAAAAACCTGGGAAGACTTCACAAGATGCAAAGTGAAGCGAGCAGAACCAGGAGGACATTGTACACAGTAACAGCAATATTGTACAATGGTTGCCTGTGAGAGATTTAGCTATTCTTATCAATACAATGATTCAAGACAGTTCCAAAGGACTTGTGATGAAAAATGATATCCACTTCTAGGGGAAGAACTGATGAAGACTGAGTTCAGATTGAACCATTTTTTTCACTTTATTTTTCAACATGGCTAATATGGAATGTATTACATGATTTCACATGTATAATTAATATCATATTTCTTGCCTTTTCAATGTGAGTGCGGGAAGGCAGAAAATTTACAATTCAAATTTTTTTTAAATGTCAAAAATGACTCAATTAAAACTTATTTTTAAAAAGAAACAGTCAAGCATACTGAGATGCTATTTGAGTACTAGAGATCAACAACGGGTAATATCAGAAGCATTAAATTTTTCTTGTATTTGGCTATTTATATCAGCCTCTTTTACCTAATGTACCTTTGAGGGGAATTAGCAGGCACTTAGAACTAAATTAAAATGATTTCTCATATGGTCACATTCCATACTAAATATATATATATATATACATATATATGTATATATACCATTAAACATTATTAAGAATGGACCATTTGTGAGATATTGTGATACCTGTTGAGAATACAAAGATCAGAGACACATATGATCGTAGATTTACAGCTATAAATGGCATTAGAGATCCTATAGTCTAACGCCTACATATTACAAAAGGAGAAGTTGTGGCAAAGAAAGGCCAAAAGACTTGTCCACGGTCATACAGCTAGTAAGTAATAGAGGGAGAATTCCAACTCTGGTCTATTGACTCCAACACCAGTCTCCCGCTCCATCCTGGCAAGAGTCCCTGCTCTTAAGGAGTTCGCAGTCTGTTAAAGGAGATCCTACTGCTACAAACGCACTTCAGGGAAGTCAGACATTTGAAAGAAAGCTACCATGTACATCAAAATATCTATAGCAGCACTTTCTGTAAGAGCAAAGAACTGGAAACATAACAAATGCTCATCACCTGGGGAGCGGTTAGACAAATTGTATTACACGGAACGTACCGCGTAGGATAACAAATGTGATATTACAGCATGGTGAGAAACGATGAGCAGCAAGAACAAAGAAGCAGAAGAAAATGTCTATGAGCTAGCTCAAAGGGAAGCAAGCGGACCACAAATACATTTACCGAGCCCTGGGGAACTTAAAGCAGAGTTCCTAGGGCAGCAATCCAGAGCCAGAGTGGACACCGTGTATTCCCATCAACAAGGGCAGCCTCAAGGAAAGGAGGTGCAGCCCCCCTCCCCTACTCTGCAGAAACAGCAATGCCCGCGCCTGGGACGGCATTGTGTCCAACATGGCAGAGGCATGGCTACTTTTACTGACGGCCGATGCTCTCTCGGAAGGAGAGGGGAGGGGAGATTGTTGTTGTGTTTGTCCTTCATTTTCAAAGAGGACCATGACATCAGGGAAATGACGACATGACTTGCAGCTGCCTTTGATTTGAGTGAAGGAGGGCTGGAAATGAAAGTAAAATAGGAAAGTATGATTATTTTTAAAGCCTTTTTGTCTCTAGTTTTCCTTGATAACTTGCTTGCCAGACACAACACATCAGTGTTCACCCTGTTTCTTATTCTTGCTCTCATTTTCTATATATTGCTTTTTAAAAAATCTACAGAGAAATTGGTGAATTCCCTATGCATCCCCATCAGGCTCTTTGGACAGGTTCTGTTGTTCTTTATTTACATTCTTTTTGTATGTTCAGAATTTCCTCCTTAAAATCTTCTCATCTTTCCTGGGATGACAAGCCCCAGACTATGGGTCCACAAGATATCACCTCTTAACCCTCTGACTCAGTATTTATGGTTTGCCAACAGAGCCATCACACCTCAGTCTTTATTGGCCAAAGGGCAGCCATGAAAGTGAATGCAGCTTATTGCCAACCTCTGTTATAGACAAAGTGATAAAGAGACCCCCTTCATCTGCGATCCCATTTCTTTCTCTGTAAAAGAGAAATCAGGAAGTCCACAGCACCAGTGCAAGAGATCTGTTGGGAAGGTGCACTGAGCAAATGTGTCCTGGGTATTGGTCACAATGAAATCCTAATATTAATCAGTCAGGAAACACTTATTAACCACATACAATGTGCCAGACGGTGTGGTGAGCATCGGGGGATAGAAAGACAAAATCTCCTTCCTTGCCTTCGAGGAGCTCACATTCTAAAGAGAGAAACATTTAAATAATTATGTACACACAGGATAGATGCTTCACAGGGGAAGGGCATCTGGGAGGGAAGGGAACCAAGGGCTAAGTGTCGAGGAAAGGCACCTGAGCAGAAGATCACGAAGGAAGCTAGGGGCTGAGAGAAGAGCCCACTAGCCGGGACAAAGGCGCTGATTCGGAGACAAGCATCATGCACTTGGAGCAGCAATGAGGCTGTTACAGCCGGATCCCAGGGAACAGGGAAGGCAATCTAGCCCTAGAAGACTTGGAAAGGCAGGAAGGGGCTGGGGCTTGAAGGGCTTTAAATGACAAACATAAGATTTTATATTCGTTCCCAGAGGTCACAGGAGGCTCCTGCGGCTGGGGGAGGAGAAGTTACTCGGCCCAATCGGAGCTTTAGAAAAATCACTTTGTCGGCTGAGTTTGGTTTGGAGGAGGAATAGAAGTGAAAAAGGGAGACCGGCTACTACAGTGCAGTTATAACTTATGGAAGATTGGCTTAGTTAGCTCTAGCTTTTAGGATTTTGAAATGGCTATTTTTTCTTTTTTCTTTTTTTTTTTTTTTGGCTCATGAGAACTGAGAGTTCTGAGTGACTCGTCCAGTATATGTAGGAGGTGGAACTAGAATCCGGGTCTTCAGGAGGTCTATGTGCACCATACTGCGATGCCATGTGACTAGCTCTTACAATTTTGAAATTAATCCCCCACCGTGGATTTTAAACATAGACAAATTCTTAAATATGTGTATATATGTATATGCATATATATACATAATATGTATATATGTAATATGCATATATATAATTTGGGGGAAATGGTTGATTCTCATAAATCAAAAGCTTTTTAATAAGTTAAAATATAGTAGCATCTAAAATTAAGGTGGTAGAAAAACAAAATTTGGTCATTTTAAATTACGTTAGAAGTGATGAGTCTATGGTTGGAGAAAATAGTGTAGCAAAGTCTTATAAAATAAAGACAGCAGTAAATATTATAGAATTCCTGTGTGGCCAGGGATGATTAATATAAGAAACAGCTGAGAAATACTACCGGTCCCTTTTAGGGGCGAGGAAGGTCACTATTATTAGTAGAGATAAGAGCTGCCTGAAATTCTTTCCTCAGTAACACCGTTCTAAAAATAAAGTTGTTCGCATACTTCAAAATAAAAACACTACTTTGCATACCCAATAATATCTTTTGCATTAGATAAGAAGAACTGAAACTGAGGTATGGTATAACTTCCATTGCATTTGCTATTAATGGCTTTACTAAATATTAAGCAAGAATTTCTCTTTATAAGTTCATGACGCATTAAATATTAACGGTGGGGGGTAGTTATAACACTATATGCCATCCATGTAGGTGACTCCATTATTTCTGAAAATCCCATCTCAGAGATCTGACAGGGCAAATTTAATTATCTTCTTGACTCTAAAGTTATCTCAAAAGGGTTAATCAAGGATGTGATTTTTATTGGGGGGGGGGCGATGCCCAAGTCTAAGGGCCATTTCAACTTTTTGACAAAATGAGTGACCTCATTTCTGTAAATCTTAAAGAAAACTGGGCAAGGGAACTCTTCAGGTCAGCATAAAAAGAAATGAAGAAGTACTAACTCCTCCTTATTCCCACATATACATGGTGCGATGGAAAACCCAGACTAGATATCTCATTCATGAGACAGAAGAATGAAGTGGGGTCCTGAAAGGTGAGTCCCTAGGTAAGAAAGGTTCTGGCCTTCCATCCCTGATACTCCAGGTTCCCAGTCATCTTTCCATGACCCGCTGTCCATGTCATCTGAGGAAAATCTAAAGGAACTGGCCACGAAATCTTCAGGTAGGCAAATTCATTTGAGCAAAAGGGGAAAAAAATTAAGACCTAAGATCCTTCTCCAACTCCTATTCCTCCCTACCCTACCCCTAAAAATAACCTTCTCTCTGAGAGGGATTTCATGCAGAATGGAGATAGAGAGCGAGCACTGGGCAGGTCTTGGTTTCATTTTTCTCTTTTGCTTTTGAAATTACATTACTTGGGTATTACTGTCTCACTATTTCTAAACAAGGCTGCCCTCTACTTACAAATGGGCCGCATATCCACACTACCACAGAGCCCATCTGACCTGGACACTAGAGTTACCACAGTGGTTGCCATGGCATAGAAGGGAAAAACTGCCAATTTTAAAGCATCTGTTGATTTAGACATAGGAGGGAGGGAAGGGTCAAAAGCAGAAACCACTTATGGGTACTACCTTAAGAAAGCACAAGGTGGGAATGCCCACATACTGTGTAAAATTCATTTCGTTTTGTAACTCTAATTGAAATTCCACATATTCCACCAACTAGAAATTCAATTAGGGATTAACAAGCATGATCTTATTAAAATGTAAATACCTCTACAAGGGATAAAGGGCTACCTCCCACTTACACATTTTCCCCTCTTTGGTTCTAAACCAGTGATTTTATCCATATGGGAAACTCTTGCTGTAGGAATTCCCTTCCCAGATAGAGATCAGCCACTTGTAGCCCTAAGAGTCATCTGAGGCCCTGAGAGGTTAAGCAACTAGCCTAAGGTCACAAGGGCTGGCCTTGAACACGGAGTTTCCCTAATGCCAAGGCCTTCTCTCTCTTACTGCATGCCGCAGCTCCATGAGCACATTCATGTGGATTGGTGCCCTCCTAGCACTTCCCAGAGATCAGCAAGCAGCCCTGAAACAAGAGGAATTCTGACACGAAGTGGCAGAGAGTCTAATTCTGGGCCCAAGTCCGGCCTGGATACAGCAGCAAGGGCCTGAGGCAGCACAAGAATGCAGGGCAATTTCTAAGAGTAAGAGTCAGTCCCCAGTCAGTAAATGGTCATGTGCAGTATCCAAGCTCTCAGCAGCTACATGAAAAAATGCTTCCAATCACAAATAATTAAAGAAATACAAAGTAAAGCAACTCTGGAGTTCTCTTATCGCCATCAGATTGGGAAAGCTGGTCAAAAAAGAAAATGACAAGGGTCGCAGGCAGATGGTTACATTAAGGTGCTGCCGTGGGGCTGTGAACAGATTTAGCCACTATGAAAAGTCGTTGGGATCTTTGCCCCGCAAATGACTGAACTCTGCATTTCCTTTGACTAAGATATTATTGGGTATCAAAAATTGAGTCCTTTGACTCACTGATACCACTACTAAGCCTCTACTCCCAAAGGGAGCAAAGAAAAAGGAAAAGGACCTATATGTACACAAATGTGTGTGTGTGTGTGTGTGAGAGAGAGAGAGAGAGAGAGAGAGAGAGAGAGAGCTCTTTTTATGATAGCAAAAAAATGGGAACAAAAGGCGTATCCACTCATTTGGAGAATGACTGAACAAAGCATGGTACATACCCTCACGCTATAAGAAATGTTGAAGGGGACAGCTTCCGAGAAGACTGGGACAGACGACATTGAAGTGAGCCAAGCCAAAAC
>JAQQSZ010016196.1:0-11088 GCA_028646595.1 Phalanger gymnotis | reverse complement strand
ATATGTGTGTGTGTGTATATATATACATATGTATATATATACATATATTTAGAGAGAGAGAGAGAGAGAGAGAGAGAGAGAGAGAGAGAGAGAGAGCAGGCACAGGATGAGTTGAAGATGAAGGGAAGATATCTAAAAGAAATAAAATCAAATTAAGGGAAAGAGAGGAATATATTGAGAGAGGGAGATAGGGAGAAATAGAATGGGGCAAATTATCTCACATAAAAGTGGCAAGAAAAAGCAGATATGTAGGAAGAGAAGGGAAGGCAAGTGAGGGGGAATGAGTGAATCTTGCTCTCATCAGATTTGACCTGAGGAAGGAATACCATACATACTCAATTGGGTATCTTACCCCACAGGAAAGAAGGAAGAAGAAGATAAAAAAAAGCTGGGATGATAGAAGGGAGGGCAGATGGGGGTGGAGGTAATCAAAAACAAACACTTTCGAAAAGGGGCAGGGTCAAGGGAGAACATTCAATAAAGGGGGACTGCTTAGGGAGAAGCAAAATATAGTTAGTCTCACAACATGAGTATTGTGGAAGGGTTATACATGATGATATGCATGTGGCACATGTTGAATTGCTTGACTTCTTAGGGAGGGTTGGTTGGGAAGGGAAGAGGGGAGAGAATTTGGAACTCAAAGTTTTAAAAAGAGATGCTTAAAAAAAGTTTTTGAATGCAACTAGAAAATAAGATACAGAGGCAATGGGGCATAGAAAATTATCTTGCCCTACAAGAAAGGAAGGGAAAAGGGGATGGGAGGGGAGTGGGGTGACAGAAGAGAGGGCTGACTGGGGAACAGGGCAACCAGAATATATGCCATCTTGAAGTGGGGAGGAGGGTAGAAATGGGGAGAAAATTTGTAATTCAAACTCTTGTGAAAATCAATGCTGAAAACTAAATATATTAAATAAAAGAAAGAAATTAAGAAAAAAGTTAATTAGGGTGCTTCAAGACATGGTGAGCTCCTCTTTCCTTGAGGTCTTCAAGTATAGAATGGACAACCACTTGTTAGGTATATTATAGTAAGGATCCTTTCCGGGTATGGGTAGGACTTCTGAGGTGATTTGTTGTTGTTCAGTCATTTCAGTCAATCCAACTCTTCATGACCCCATTTGGGGTTATCTTGATAAAGATACTGGAGACATCTGCCATTTCCTTGTCCAGATCATTTTACAGATGAAGACACTGAGGAAAATAAGGTTAAATGACTTGCCCAGAATAATGAAGCTAGTAAGTATCTGAGGCCACATTTAAATGAAGGGAGATGAATCTTCCTGACTCCAGGCCCAGCAGTCTATCCACTAGCACCTAGCTTCTACTCTACAATTCTTGCAAAAAATGGTTTTAGAAATTACTGAATGAGAAGGTCTCTCAGGTTTCTTCCACTTCTAGGTCCAAGAATTGTCCTCACATACCTCTCAGATGCCTGTCTATCACCACATGACCCACAAGTAAATAAATCTCCAATGAAAACTTAACTGAAGCTGGATCCATAGATGTACCTGAAACCTCCAGATTATTCACATGGTTTGGCAGAAGCCTGCAGTAGATTGTAAATGTCCCAATGTTACGTGGATGTGCATGGGGTAAAGTAATGATAATCACGTCCCCATTCTTTACGTTTCCTTCAGCACAAATGGTGTAGAAAAGAATTTGCCTTTTCTGTAGTTCAGTAGTGATCTTCAAATATGCTCTAGTTCAACCCTGTTTATTAGGGGCAGCTGGTGGGTGCAACAGTTACTGAGATGAGCCTGGAGTCAAGAAGACCTGAGTTCAAATCTGACCCAGGACACTAACTGGGTGACCCTAGACAAGTCACTTAACCCTGTTTACCTCTGTTCTTCATCTGTAAAATGACCTAGAGAAAAAAATGACAAACCAGTCAGGGATCTTTACCAAGAAAACCTCAAATGGGGTCATAAAGTGATGTGACTAAAAATGACTGAAGAAACCCCTTCATTGACAATTAAGGAAAATGAAGATCAGAAATTTAAAGTGAATTGATCAAAGATCTCATGGTGAAAGGAACATTATAGTGAGAGTGAAAGGACCTGAATTCAAATCCTGTCTTTAGCACTTTCTAGCTGGGTAACCTTTGCCAAGTAACTTCACATCACAGTATGCTTAATTGATAACTGTTGGGCGCAAGTCTGACAACTTTTCAATGTCCTTTTTAACTCCAAATTCTCTGAGCCTGTGATCCCATGATTGTGTGAGGAACATTCTAGGACTTGCATATTTGCTATAAATGGGTATGAGAAGAGATCCAACCATTATGGAAAGCAATATGGTAGAAGCTGCCTGGCTTTTCAGTCTACAGTCTTCATCAAATCATCAGATCTCAGAGATGAAGATAAACAAGTCCAATGTATTCCTAAATAGGATGACATCATTGATAAGTTGTCATCAAGGCTTTATCTGAAGATCTCCAGTTATGGGGAGCTCATAGACATCACTTACTATTGTTTATTTGGGAGGGGAAAATGCAACCTTAAAAACTCTCTGCAAAAAAGTTGTCTTTGATCCCCACTAATCTCAGTAATTCGGACCTTTCCATTTCTCTTCCCTCTAAAACATTTGTCTATTTTTTTCTAGCATGCTCTCTCAAGATCCCACTATGAACTATATAGCAAATATGATACACATATTCAGAGTAACCCTCTTAGTGTGCTGACAAAGGAATAATACTGTTGATTTAAGGCAGCTGAGTAGCACAGTTAGACAGTTTTAGTCGGAGTCAGGAAGATATGAATTTAAATCTGGCTTCAGACACTGAGTGCATGACCTTGGGCAAGTCACTTAACTTCCGTCTGCCTCAGTTTACTCAACTGTCAAATGAGGATAATAATATCATCTACTTCCCAAGGTGGTTCTGAAAATAAGATGATATTGTAAAATGCTTTGCAAACCTTAAACACTATATAAATGCTACCTATTTTCATTACCTTATCCCATCCAGGTAATGTTTACCTTTTAACAGTCAGCTGTAATAGGCTTCTGTCAATCTAAGAGAGTAACTAAGTCAAGAGAGTTTGAGTACTTTTGGAGAGCCAGCTTCAGTTTTCATTGGTTTCTCCCTTTAAAATTTAAAGGCGATATGGCAAACAGAAAACTAATCTTCTGCTTTATATTCTTATTTATTTGTCTTTTGAATACAGTGAACAAACATTTTCATCAGAAAATAATATTCCTTTGTGTGATTTTAAAAACGTTTTTAGGATTCTAAAACATATATGTGTATATATATATATATATATATATATATATACTTACATATGTGTGTGTGTGTATGGGTAAGAGTTATTATAATGTTTTAAGGCTAAAACTTTCCAAAGTGAGATGCCCACAACTTAACAATGAAAGCAAAGAGAAAAAAGAATTTCCTATGCTGAAGTTACAGAAATCTACATCCTGGCCACTATCCAGAAATGCATTTATTCCATATAACAAGGAACAATTTAAATCACAAAGCAAGGAAAAATCACTCCACCTTAGTGAGTTGGTACTCTGCTGATGACATTCCTTTTTTCCCCCTGAGAGAGACAACCTGCACAAAATCATGTATATTAAATAAGATAGAGATTCTCTCCTCCACCCATATATACACCTGACTTTCCTCTAAGCAAGACAAGAAAAAAAACCAAGAACAAGAACAAAAACAAACAAAATTTTTCTGAGAAATTGAACAATGCAACTATTTAAAAAGTGCTTGCTATTAGTTCTCAAGTAGATAACTAGTTGGCATTCCCTATTGATCAATGGTTAGTTGAGTCCCACTTATCGGGATCCAGATTTTAAGCTATCAATCAACAAGCATATTCCGACAGGATCTTTAAACTCTCAGAATTTCTTTTTCTCTTTTCAATGTGAATTTCCCTTTACCGAGACAACTCTAGATTGACATCTCTCCAGGTTTTTCCATGACAGAAGCATTCCTTTCTCACTTCTTGTTTGTAGCTGGGCCCTTCTTTCCTGAAAGTCTATAGATAATAAACTATAGAGGATATGGAAAAATTGGGACACTAATTCATTGGTTGGTGGAATTGTGAATTGATCCAAACATTGTGGAAAGCAATATGGAATTATGTCCTAAGAGTTATTAAATTGCCGATACCCTTTGACTCAGCAGTTCTATTTCCTGAGATGATTAGGGAAAAGGGAACTGATATGTTCTAAAATATTTATAGCAACTCCCGTTGTAGTGGCAAAGAACTTGAAATTGCAGGGATGCCCACCTCTTGGGAAATGGCTAAACAAGTTGTGGTATATGATCATGACAGAATACTACTGTGTTATGAGAAATGATGAGTTTGATGATCTCAGAAAAACATGAATAGACTTATATGAAATAATGACGAGTGAAATCAGTACAACCAAGGGAACTTTGTATACAGTAATAACAATATTGTTTTAAGAACAACTCTGAGTGAGTAAGTGATTTTGACTATTATAAATACCCAAATTAACTACAAAGCACATAGGAAGGAAGATACCATCTGTATTCAGGGAAAGAGCTGATTAATAGAATTTTGTATAAAATGACTTTACATATACACACATACATACACATATTTGTATTTAATGGTAGCCATCTTTAAGGTGTGGGGTGAAAGGAAGGAAAAAAAAAGAAATTTACATGGTAAATTTATTACATATTTAAAAGGATAAGCAAGTTGTACATAATAGATTTGCAGTTTCATGTGCAATCATCTTTTTTTATTATACTATGTTATGGAAATGCTTGTTTTACTCCATAAATCAAAAATAAAAATTAAAAAAAATTTAAAATTTTTATAAAAGGCATTTCTCTCATATCTAATTTCAGCCTTAAACAAAAATAAATCAGTGCCTAATTTGTGCCAAATATTGTGCTAGGGACGCAAAGACAAAAAAACAGTCCCTGTTCTCAAGAGGCTTATAGCTTCTCTATTCTTAGGGATAGCATTTCTTTTGGTTTTTTTTTTAGCATATTAAATTTTTATTAGGCCTATGGTCAGATTTTTATTCAGCCTGATTTGAATTATTTTAGGGTTTGACAATGTGACTTGCCTATTTCATTTAGTGGGGGATGAATTGATTTTTTTAAAGAGGACATTTATTTTTTAATTTTTTAGACTTTTTTATTTTTAGTTTATAACACTAAGTTCTACAAGTTTTTGAGTTCCAAATTTTCTTCCCCTCCCTCCCTTCCCTCCTTCTCCCCAAGACAGCATGGGATCTGATATATGTTCTACATATACCTTCTCATTAAACTTATTTACACAATAGTCAAGTTGTAAAGAAGAATTGTGACCAACGGAATGGATCATGAGAAAGAAGAAATGAAACCAAAAAGAAGAGAAAAAAGAGAGAGAGAAAAAGCAAATAGTTTGCCTCAATCTACATTCAGACTCCACAGTTCTTTCTCTGGATGTAGATGGCTCTTTCCATCATGAGTCCTTTGAAGCTGTCTTTGAACCTTGTGTTGCTGAGAAGAGCCAAGTCTATCAAAGTTAGTCATAACAGAAGCAATATGTCTGTGGTTGTGTACAATGTTCTCCTGGTTCTGCTCTAGGGATGGCATTTCTGATATCTAGAGTTTAGTCTTTACTGAAGTTAGAGTTTGGCTTAGAAATCTTTTAATGTATTGAGCTTAGAAGTTTGCATGTTCCTTATCCCAGAGAGACTCATGATCTAGGAAGCATTTGTATTTTCATCATCTGTCTTTTCTTACTCCAGGATATTTAATCATTACACTAGACAGCATGTATTTTCTATGAAGGAGGCATGACTGTACAAAAGAGAAACTTACAGTTCAATATCTTTCAGGAAAACAACATCATCGAGGTTTACAAAATGTAATCGAATATCATATTTTTATCATGCTTTTTGTCATTACCTATTACTTCATTTCATTATCTTGATAAAGAGGAAATATGGCAGCAAGCTGGAATGGAGGCTCCTCTGTTTCTACTTGAAGGAAGGGATCTGAGGGTCCAAGGTCACACTGTGATTCTGTATATCGAGGGCTTCAGATTCTTAAATTAGGCCTCTTTCCACAGGTCATAACTGACACTCCATTTGCATTCTCATACTAGATATGGTGAGAGATTACATCTGATTAATCCTGTGGGGTGAGGTGGAAAGAAATCCTTTTATTTCAATGACACAGATAGAGAATGAAGGGAAAAATGTTGAAAATGAAAAAAAAGATAGTCTCTAAGTCTCCAATCCTCTGCTTTCACACACGCTTTATATGATGAAATAATCATATTATAAAGATTAATAACAAGGGCAAAAATAATTTTTTAAAGCCAAAGTAGGGGGAAAAGTTGATAAGACCTGAAAATAGCTTGAATTGATGAGGGAGACACAGATGAATGGGTGTCCCAGGTGGCATTATCTGCAAAGGGTGAGAAGCAGCTGAGACAAAGCCCAGGGTGCTGGTGAGTATGTTGAAGAATTAGAAAATAAATGATTACCTTGTAGAGAGAAGTCAAAGTGAAGAAGCTGGAGATTTTAAAGAAAGAGAAGATGATGAGGAGGACTAAAAAGACCACCATTTTAGATTTTTGCAAAGAACTTTATTTCCTTTGTCTCCCTTGATAATCACAACAAACCTGTGAGGTAGGTGCTATTTTAACCCTATTTTATAGATTCAGAACCTGAGGTTCAGAGTGGGTTCATTGATTTTCCCAGGCAAGTAACTTAAGCAGGCTTCGAAGTGAGAATTTTCCTAACTCCAAATCATATGCCCTATGCACTAAATCAGCAGCCAGCAGTCAGGACATTCAAAAAGTTGCTCGGGAGTCCATGTGGTCCAGGATCAGCATCCTGGGCCATCCCTAGTCGTCTTGACTTTTGTCTTGCCACTGGATTTGATGACTCAAGAAGCAAAAGAGAAAGTGACGATTTTGTGCAACTATGCCTTACTTAAATACAGTTCATGTGTATGTGAAGAAATCATCCATGATATCATTGGTCCTCTTTAAAAAAATGAAGGATGAGCAACAGGGATTAGCAAGATAAAAATTATTTTCATACCATTAACATGTTTTCATTTTTAATTCAGTAAACATAGATACAATTCACATAAACAAAATCCCTTTCTGGAGTCCTCAATAATGCTTTTTTTGAGAACCACTGCACTAACATCCTAAAGTGAATTTTAAATCAGCCTGATTTAAAAAAAAAAGTTGCTAGAACTGAATATCTTTATATACATCCAAGCACAGGGTAACCAGATTATACCTTCACTCTCCGACCCACAGGAATTGAATTTTGACACAAGGTGAAGCTGAGACATGAGGAACACCACTGAACCTGTCATTATTGCTATGGTTAGAGAGACTAGCCTTCTTTCCTGGCCACGGCTTTTGTGTCCTTTGAGGGGAGCTGCTGCTTGCAATGTGAATTCCAATGGGATCTTTAAATCTCTCAGAGATTTTTTTTTCTTTTTTCAAAGTGAATTTCCCTTCACCAGGAAATCTGCAGATTGACAGCTCTGCAGGTTTTTCTGTGATAGAGCAGTTCGTGTCTCACTTTTTATCGTAACTAGGACCTTCTTTCCTGAAAGGCTGTTGTTTCTTTTTTAAAAAAGGTCTTTCTCTTATAACCAGTTTCTGCCTTAAACAAAAATGAATCAGACCCCAGTACCATGCAGAAATACTGTTTTTAGAAGTCTTCCAAAGTAGGGTATATTAAATAAGACAGTCTGATTTTCAGGTCTTGGGTTGCGATAGCAACCAGATTACGCCCAATGTTGAGAATGGGGATGGGGGTGGGGGTTAATATAAATAGAGAACTTAAGAAGTGTATTTCTCAATCTTAAAGCTGGAAGGACATTAGAGATCTAGTTACAGAAGAGATTTTAAGTTGTACAACAATTATAGGAGAGAAGTTGGAAGACTTGGGTATTGTTCCCTTTCCTTATAGAAATACAAGAGCGATGCATAAAATGTCACACAGAATGCTTCATAGAATCATAGATTTAGAATTTGAAGTGACCTCTGCAATCATCTAGTCTTAACTCATTTTACAGATATCAGAGATGAACCTCATCAGAGGGGGAAGTGATTGACCAGCTCTCCTCCACTAACCAAAAGAGAACTTCTGCTTTTAATACAAAATGAATACAAAATCTTAGTCATTATGTGCCTTTCAGAAACATAAGGCTAAACCTCTATGCATCTCAGTCCCTAGACTTTAAACCTTTTTTTGTAAAGCAATAACCAAAAGAAATAATGCTTTAAAAACCATATTTGTTGTTGTTCAGTCACATCTTCTTATTTCATTTGGGGTTTTCTTGACAAAGATACTGGAGTGCTTTGCCATTTCCTTCTCCAGCTCATTTTACAGATGAGGAAACTGAGGCAAATAGGGTTAAGTGAATTGCCAAGGATCACAAAGCTAGTAAGTGTTTGAGATCAGATTTCAACTCAGGAAAATTAGTCTCCCTGACTCTAGGCCTGCCATGCTAGCTGTCCCAATGAGATGTATAGATTAGAGAAAGTGGCTCTCAGAGAATCCTATAAAAGAAGGAAAATTGAGATGGCATCTTAATTCTACTCCCAGACAACTTTATACATAGGTATACTTATGGCTCTTAGCATCTTAAATAAGCTTCATTCTGTCTGATCTCAGAAGATAAGCCCTGTTGACTCTGATTAAATTCTTAGAAGGTCAGCTAGGTGGCACAGGGGATGTAGCACTGGTCTTGGAATCAGGAAGACTCATATTCATGAGTTCAAATCCATCTTTAGACACTTAGTAGTTGTGTGACTCTGGGCAAGTCACTCAATCCTGTTTGCCTCAGTTTCCTCATCTGTAAAATAAGCTGGAGAAGGAAATGGCAAGCCACTCCAGTATCACTGCCAAGAAAACTCTAAGTGGGTCATGAAGAGTCAGAGACAGCCAAAATGACCAAACAGCAAGTGTAACATAGGGATAGACACAGCTTGCCTCAAAACCAGGAAGAAGTGGATTTGAGTCTAGCCTCCTATAAATATTTGCTGTATAACCCTGGTCAGGTCAATTTCTCTCTCAGTTCTTTAAGTGATTTTCTAAGACTATGTTTTTCAGAGAAAGGGCTGACCTGCAGTTTTAGAAAGAGTGTCCTTAAATGGGAATCTTTAAATCAGTGATATAACAGGTCTAACCCTTATCCTTATCACTACACAACCCAATACTTCAATGGACTCTAATGTATGGCCGAAATAGCTCAATTGCAAATGGAAAGCTGGGCAGTGGTACAGAGAATAATCCCACTAAGAGTGTAGTGGCATAAAAGGGTGTGTCCTACATTCCATTTCTGCTAGACTGGGTTGCTAAGAGAAAGGACTGCAGCAAAAGGGGCACCATGATAACTGAAACCTGGTGCTAATTGTTGTAGCATGTATCATTGGAAGACTAGAAGTCAAGATAGGGAGATAGAGGGCATAGCAAGGAGGAAACTCCAACCTGTGTTGACACCCTGGGCAGATCCTCATGCTAATTATAGCATTCCTTTATCTTAAAACCCAGGAAGGCATGATTCATCTTTTATGTGGAGAGCCCAATTTAGGAGCTTTTCTAGAAAAGAAAACCAGAGTTCATCTCCTCCTATGTCTTTTTAAAGATGAAGAAGCTGAGGCTAAGAGATGTCAAATAACTTTGGCCAAGGTCACATAGATATAAATGGTAGAGCGAAGATTTGAAAACAGCTTTCACTCCACTAGGGAGAAAGTAAGAAAACTAAGAAGTAAGAAACTAAGTAAAAGTAAGAAACTAAGAAAAGGGAAAAGTACCTATCAGTATAATAATATTCATAGCAGTTCTTTTTTTGTGGTGGTAAAGCACTGGAAATTGAGGGGATATCCATCAAATGGGGAATGGCTGAACAAGTGGTGGTATATGGTTGTGATGGAATACTATTATGCTATAAGAAATGACAAGCAGGATGGTTCCAGAAAAACTTTTGAAGTCTTATATGAACTGATACAATGTGAAGTAAGCAGAAGCAGAACACTGCACACATTAAAAGCAATACAGTAACAATGATCGACCATGAAAAACTTAGCTACCATGATCAAGACAATGATCTAAGATATTAATTCCAAAGGACCCGTAATAAAAAATGCTGTTCACCTGCAGGGAGAGAACTTATGAATTCTGAGTTCAGATTGAATTATACTTTTTTGATTTTATTTTTTGCGTGTGTTTTATTTTGCAACATGGCTAATATGGGAATATATTTTACATGACTTCACATGAATATCAGATTGCTTGCTTTCTCAAGTGGTGGAGGAGAGATGGGAGGGAGAGAGAATTTGGAGCTCAAAATTAAAAAAACATTAAATTTTTACATCTAATTTGAAAAAAAATTAGTGAAATAAATAAAAATATATTTAAAATATCTTTCATCTCCCAGTCTTTTCTTTTTCCAGGCTGATTCCCATTTACTTTCATCAGTCTTCATAGAGGAATAATTTTCTTATTCCCACTGGACTAAGCTGTCTACCCTCTAAGTGAATGCAAAAAAAAGTTCTGTAAACTTTAAAGGGCTAGATTTCGGTTATTATTTTCATTCTAGTAATCATTTTTAAAAGGAGCAAAGACTTAAAACAGAGTTAGGGGTGCAACATACTGCAGCTACATAGAATGGTACTTTTAAGTTTTCAATTACATAAGCACAGCCTAGTTCTCATATATTTTCTGAATTTTCTATTTCTACATAAAGTAAGGAAAGTCAAAACAGAGGTGACAGAAAGGAGAATTACAGTTTTCAGCCCTTATCATCCTCCAAGTTAGTAACCAGCTCTTGCTGCCTTCCCACCAGCACCTTTAAACCATGGAAGCTATACAAAAGGAAACCCAGTGCATGATAGGGAGACAGGCAGCCATTTATTTCACCAGTGAAAGCCAGAGGATGGCAAGAAGGATTTGGGGAGAGTGAAATGAGGATTGTCAGACTAAGAATGACAAATAGGATGCAATTGTTCTCAGAAGCCTGGGAGATAAGAAGGGACTTCCTTTTCCCCCTCCCCTCAATCCTCATTGCTTCCGCCCAGCCTACAAACAGAGAAGGTGGTTAACAGAGGAAAATCCCTTGAATGAGCCCCGACAGCA
>JAQQSZ010016195.1:0-11088 GCA_028646595.1 Phalanger gymnotis | reverse complement strand
GGTTAGGTTAGGAAGAAGCAAAATCTAGTCAGTATTTCACAACATGAGTATTGTGGAAGGGTTTTACATAATGATACACATGTGGCCTATGTTGAATTGCTTGCCTTCTTAGGGAGGGGGGGTGGGGAAGGAAGGAGGGAGAGAATTTGGAATTCAAAGTTTTAAAAGCAGATGTTCAAAAAATGTTTTTGCATGCAACTAGAAAGTAAGACACACAGGCAATGGGGCATAGGAATTTATCTTGCCCTACAGGAAAGTAAGGGAAAAGGGGATAGGAAGGGAGTAGGGTGACAGATACCATCCCAAATACATTGTCAAAAAATTATTTTACTGAATTAGAAAAAATAATAACAAAATTCATTTGGAAAAATTAATGAAAAAAAGTAAAGAAAGGAGGCTTAGCAGTACCAGATCATAAACTATATTATAAGACAGTTATTATTGAAACTATCTGGTACTGGCTAAGAAATAAAAGGTAGATCAATGGCACAGAGTAGACATACAATTTACTGCAGCAAATAATAG
Organism: Phalanger gymnotis; assembly: GCA_028646595.1. Classification (NCBI taxonomy): domain Eukaryota; kingdom Metazoa; phylum Chordata; class Mammalia; order Diprotodontia; family Phalangeridae; genus Phalanger; species Phalanger gymnotis. The sequence goes on along the minus strand of JAQQSZ010016195.1, from coordinate 10,563 downwards.
AGTAAACATGTATTTGACAATTATAAAGACTACATTTTGGGTTAAAAATTCATTATTTGGTAAAAATTGTTGGGAAAACTGGAAAGCAGTATAGCAAAAATTGGGCATAGACCAAATACCTTATACCATTTACCAAAATAAAGTAAAAATGGATATATGACCTGGGTATTAAGAGAGAAATTACAAGAATATTGGAACAACATGGAGCATATTATTTATCAGACATACAGATAGGAGAACAATTTATGAATAAACAAAAGACAGAGAGCACAGTGAGGTGCAAAATGGATAATTACAATTACATTAAATTAAAAAATGTTTGTACAAATAAAATAAATGTAACCAAGATCAGAAGGAAAGCAGAAAATTTGGGGGAAAATTATAGACAGTTTCTCAGATAAAAATCTCATATATCACATATATAAATAACTTTGCCAAATCTATAAGAAAATGAGCCATTCTACAACTGATAAATTGCCAATGGATTTGAATAGTCAGTCTTCTGATGAAGAAATCAAAATAATTATAGTCAGATAAAAATGCCATAAATCATTAATAATTAGAGAAATGCAAATAAAAAAAACTTAGGGTATCATTTGACACCTATCAGATTAGCTAAGATGACTGAAGAGGAAAGTGACAAATGTTGGAGGGGATGTCAAAAAGTTGGGACACTAATTCATTGTTGGTGGAATTGTGAACTGATCCAACCATTTTCCAGAGCAATCTGGAATTATACCCAAAGAAGTATTAAACTGTCTATACCATTTGACCCATCAATATCTCTACTAGGTCTATTTTTAAAGATGATTAGGGAGGAAAAGAATCTATATGCTCTAAAATATTATAGCAGCTTTCTTTGTAGTGGAAAAGAACTGAAATTTGTAGAGATGATTGTCAACTGGGGAATGGCTGAATAAGTTGTGGTATTCGTAATGGAATCCTGTGTTATAAGAAATGATAACCTCAATGAGCTTAGCAAAACATAGGTAGACTTGCACAAAAATAAAGAGTGAAATGAGCAGAGCAAAGAGAATGTTTTATACAGTAAAAATAATATTGTTCTAATAAAAAATTTGAGTGAATAAGCCATTTTCACTGTTTTAAATATCCAAATTAACTACAAAGGACATATGAAGTAAGACGCTATCTGCATCCAGAAAAAGAAGTGATAAATAGATGTGTAGTATGATTTTACATATTTGTGTCTAAAGATAGCCATCTCTGGTGTAGGGAGAAGGGAGGGAAAAAAGTTTAAAAAATACATGATAACTTTATTATATATTTAAAAGGAACAGTAATATGTATATACTAGATTTTGTTTTGTGTGCAATCATCTTTTTTATCATACTATGTTATGGAAATTTTTGCTTTATTCCATAAATTAAAAATAAGTATAAAAAAATAAAGTCAGGCTCTGCTACTGCTACTGACAGACAAGGCTCTGTCCCAAGCTTCATGTTCAGAAGGAATAGGGTCTTGCCACTGGACTGCTTCACCAAGGGCACAGAGTTTCACTGCTGGCTTACTAAGGCATGGCCTGCTGCTGGCTTGCCCAGATGCTAGTTCAACTGCACTGCAAGTCCTCTTTTACCTGGTGAGACAGATCTTTCTTGTCAACCTTCTAAGTTGTTTGGGCTGGAAAATTGTTTCTGCTACTCCAGAATTCATTTTGAGACATTATTTTACAGGTGTTTGGAGGTGAACTGGGGAGACTTCCGATTAGTTCCTGCCTTATTTCAACATCCTAGCTCAAACAATGAGAAATCTTTAATATAGCTAGTTTTCCCACTATGTTATGAACTCCTTGAAGTAAGGAACAAATTCTTATTTATCTTTGTATCCTGAGCACAGAGTTTTTGCAAATAAAAGGTGCTTAATAAGTGTCTACTGAATTGAATGAAATTGACTAATCAAAAACAAGTAAACTACATATTTTGATTTATTTGAGATTTCACATAATTGTGAATATGCCCACTTCCTCCCTAAAAGTCTTCAAGGAAAGACTGGATGACCACTGGTCAAGGACATTGTAGAGGAATCATAAGATCATATATTCATTCGAATATGTATTAGATGACTTCTGAGGTCTTTACCAACCCTGAGATTTTGTGATTGAATGAAATAAGCTGCACATCTCACCATGCTCTGTGACCCTACTCTATATACTTTTCATAGATGACAGACTTTTGTTGCTGCAGAATTTTCTCTGATTCTTCTAATATCTCAAAGGTTGTTAGGGAAGTGTATAGTTAAAGTGTTCTGTCAAATGGTTATTTAGAACTTTGTTTTTGTTTTTTGAGGAGTTTTAGGTAGCTGTAGATTTCACTCTCTGTAGAACTCCTCTTACGTAGTGCAGGATTTTTTTTTTTCAATTCATGGACCAAACAAGCATTTCTGTAACATAATACAATAAAAAAAAAAAAGAAAAATCTTAAAGGAAAGTTAAAAGAGTTATAGGAGGAAATAGTAAAACTATATTAGTGGGAGACCTCAATTTGCCTCTCTGGGACCTATATAGATCTAACCATAAAATAAACAAAAAAGTTCAGGAGATAAATAGAATTTTAGAAAAGTTAGATATGATAGACCTTTGGAAAATATTGATCATGAACAGAAGAAATGTATGAATTTTTAGCTCTGCACAGCACCTTTGAAATAGTTGGCCATATATTAAAGAAGAAAAAAAGACACCTCATCAACAATTGCAGAAAAAAACTGAAATATTAAATGAATCCATTTTGGAACAAAATACAATAAAAATTACATTCAATAAAAAACATTGAAACATAAGTTAAAAATAAATTGGAAACTAAATAATTTAATCCTAAAAAATAAGTGGGTCAAAGAATAAATCATAGAAATAATAATTTCACTAAAGAAAATGACAATGAGACAACAGATCCATATTTGTGGAATACAGTCAATGTAGTACTTAGAGGAATTTTTTTATATCTGAACATTTACTTTAATAAAAGTTAAAAAGAGCAGATAAAAATTGGCACACAACTTTAAAAAGTAAACAAATTTTTAAAATCCTTAATTAAATACCAAGAGAGAAATTCTAAAAGTGAAAGGACATATTAATAAAAATGAAAATTAAAAACTGAACTAATAAATAAGACTAGGAACTGTTTATGGAAGAAACTAATAAAAGAGATAAATCCTTGTTTAATTTGATTTAAAAGAAAAAAAAGAAAGATTAAAACAAAATTATCAATATAAAAAATGAAAGCGTAAATGCACTAGCAATGAAGAACAAATTAAAGTAATTATTAGAAACTATTTTGCCTGATTTAAGTGAATAAAACTAACAATCAAAATGAAATGGTTGAATATTTACAAAAATAAAAGTTGGGACAATTAGCAGAAAAGGAAATAAAATAAACAACCCTATCTTAGAAAAATAAATTGAATAAGCCACAAATGGGCTTTCAGAGGAAGGGGGGTGGGGAGAGGACCACATGGATTTATGAAAAAAAAAAATTACCAAACATTAAAAAAATTCAAATACAATATAAACTTATGAAAAAAATACATAAATAATCCAACAAAATTCCTTCTTTTGCACAAGTACTCTGTTGATACCTAAACCAAGAAAAGCAAAAAATAGATAAGGAAAACTAGAGATCAAATTCCTTAATGAATATTGATGCAAAATTTTCAAATAAAATACTTGCAAAGAGAATATTGCAATATACCACAAAGATCATAGCCTTTGACCAGGTGGGATTTATACCACAATTGAATGGCAGGGCTAGCATTAAGAAAATTATGAGCATTAATTGGCCATATCAATAAAAAAAATCATGTGATTAGATCAATAGATACAGAAAAAGCTTTTGACAAACTATGATACTCATTCCTATTTAAAAGAAAAAACACTAGAAAGCATAAGAATAATTGGAGCTTCCTTAACATGATAAGTATTATCCCTCTAAATAAAAATACAAGCATTATCTGTAACAAATATAATCTAGAAGGCTTCTCAACAAGATCAGGTGAAGCAAGGATGTCAGTATCACCATTATTATTCAGTATTGTACCAGCAATGCTAACTATAGCAATTAGACAAGAAAAAAAATAATTTGAAGGAATAAGAAAAATTAGTCAATAAAAAAAGAAAACTATTTTTGCATGACATGATGAAATACTTAGAAACTCTAGAGAATCAAGTGAAATCTAGTCAAAACAACTAACCACTTTAGCAAAGCTGCAGGATATAAAATAAACTCACACTAATCATTAGCATTTCTATATATTGCCAACAAAACCCAGCAGAGAAATTCCACTTAAAACAACTGTAGATACTATAAAATAATTGGTCATCTACTTGCCAAGACACACACAAGAACTATATGAAAACAATTATAAAGCTCATGATACAAATAAAGAAAGATCTAAACAGTTGGGAAAATATTAATTGCTCATGGGTAGGCTGAGTCAATATAATAATTATTGCCTAATTTAATTTTACCTATTATTACAGATATACCTACTATGTTACCTAAATTAATTTCATGTGTTTAGTGTCATACAAACAAAACTACCAAGGAATTACTTTATAGAGGTATAAAAATATATTTTTTTTAAAAAAATTCATCTGGAAGAGCAAAAGGTCAGGAATATGAAGGAAATCAATGGGCAAAAAGTGAAAGAGGGCATCCTAGCCACACCAGATAGCAAACTACACTACGAAACTGTAATCATCCAAATAATTTTCTCCTGGATAAGAAATAGAGCGCTTCATCAATGAAATAGATCAGATCAAGCAATTGAACACAATAACATAGTATTTGATAAACCTAAATATCTCAGCTATTGAGACAAGAATTCATTATTTGAGAAAAAACTACTGTGGACACCAGAGAACGATCAGGGGGAAAGCAGGCATAGACAACATCTCACACCATATACCAAGATAAACAGGTACATAATTTAGATAAAATGTTTGATATTATGAGCAAATTAGAGAAGCATGGAAAAAATTACCTGTCACCTCTATGGATAAGGAAAGAGTTCATGAGCAAACAAGAGATTTTATCATGGGAGGTGAAATAATTAATTCTGGTTATATTAAATTAAAATAGCTCTTATCCACATCCAGAAAATGAAATATGAAATCTGAATGCAGATCAACACAGACTATTTTCTTTCTTTGTATTGTATGTTTTATAATTTTTCTCTCTCATGGTTATTCCCATTCATTCTAATTCTTTTATACGACATGACTAATATGAAAATATGTTTCATAGGAATGTATATGTAGAGCCTATATCAGAATGCATGCTACCTTGGGGAAGGGGAAGGGAGGGAGGGGGAGAAAATTTAAAACTTATGGAAATGAATGTTGAAACCAAAAACAAATAAATTAACTTATAAAAAAATTTTAAGCTTTTTCCACTTCAAATGAAGCCAAGTAGCCAAAATTGACAGGGAAATGGGAACCTAGGGAAAACAATGCATAGCAAGTTTTTCTGATAAAGGTGTCATTTCTCAAATACATAGGGAGCTTTCAAATCTATTTTTAAAAAAGAGTTATTCCCCAATGGATAAATGGTCAAAGAATAGTAATTTTCAGAAGAAATTAAAACTCAAAATAGTTATATAAAATGCACTATATCAGTAATAATTAGAGAAATGGAAATCAAAATTACTCTGAGTTACCACCTCATACCCATCAGATTGGTACAATGGCAAAAAATGAAAATGCTAAAAACTAGAGAGTGTGAGAAAATGTATACACTAATGTACTCTTAGTGGAACTGTGAACTGATCTAACTATTCTGGAGAGCAATTTGGACCCATGTCCAAAGAACTATTGAACCCTTTGAGTCAGCAATACCACTATTAGGTCTATACCCCAAAGAGATCAAAGAAATGGAAAAGGATCCATATGTACAAAAATATTTATAGCTACTCTTTTTGTAGTGGGGAAGGAAGGAAGGAAATAAAAGAAAAGAAGGAAGGAAAATTGCCTCAGTTGCACTTAGTACAGTGCCTGGCACAGAGAAGATACTTAAGCGCTTGTTGACTGATTGGTTAAAGTTCACTCCCTTCGTATTTATCATTCAGTCCTGCCTCTTGTTAGAATCATCTACTGAGCTCAATGTCATTCTTTGACATATGTTGTCCTTAGTAACTGACTCTCTTAGTCTTTATTATTTTGACTATTATTTTATTTGTTAATTAATTATTATTTATTATTTTGACTGCCCTGCTCTATTTGTACACATTCTCACTTTATAAATATAGAATTCCAATTAAAATTTTAGCCACCTCATGGTGGGGGGCAGTTTTAGAAATACAAATATTTAAAGAATATTTCAAATGCTTATATTGATGTTTCACCTGGTTCATTTTCATCTGTGTATGCAGGTCAATACACAAATACTTATGAATATACAGCTAAATAGATACATTTAAGATAAAATATCTTTAGAGCTAAAACATAATAAAAGAAACACATAGAATTCAAAGATTTCTCTTTCTTCATTGTTGATGTTAAAGAAAAGAAAGGAGAAGATGGTACTAATACTTTTCAGAAGCCTCATGGTGTGGTAAACAAGACACTGGACTAGAGAAAGTAGATGTGTGTTCAGATCTCAGTTAATCTCAGTCTCATAGGATCATTTCATTAGAGCTATAAGGAACATTGAAGCCTACACACTCACTTTACAAATGTGGAAACTGAAGCATAGAGAGATTGAGTGACTTGTCCATGGTCATATAGATAGACAGTCTCTAAGTACAGATTCAAATATAGGTCTTTCTGACCCAAAGTCCAGCAGGGTATTTGGTAGTGCCAACTAGGTACCTCATTTTCTTCTATAAAATGAGGCAATTGAAGATAGCATGTAGCTCTAAAACTATGATACTATAACATTTAAATCATGCAAACTATAGTGCAATATGGACTCATGTAGATCTATAATGGTAGAGGAACTTTTTGAAAGTCTAAATGCATGAATCAATGTATATGGGGAAATGAATACCAATGAAAAAAAGGACCAAAGTGAAGCAATATGTTTAATGTTAACTATATCATTTTATTTAAATCACATGCATAATTTATTTATTTGGCCCCCAGGACATTCATGTGGTCCAAGTATGGCACCTCTGAGCATCTATTGGAGTAGATTGGCATGGCTCCTCCTACAGAATAAATAAACCTATTTTAAATATGTATGGTCAAGCAAAGCAAATTCCTGCTTCACTTTGTTACATCCAGAATTAAGCCCAGAATATGAGATCTGACAGGGTATAAAGTAGCCATCACTTCCTTATTCCTGTATGTTATTCTTCTCAACATATGCTAGAATTATGTTAGATTTTCTTTTAATTAAGATATCATACTGCTGAACCACATTGAGCTTGTAGTCCATTAAAATGCCCAGATCTTTTTGAGATATACTATTGCCTAATAATTTACCTTGCCCCACCTCTTGCCACCATGTTACATTCATGAAATTATTTTTTTTCATTTTTAAAAAATATTTAATGGAAAATTTAATTGACATCTTTTGTTTTTATATCACCTAGATTTCTTCCAATATCCTTCCCCTTCTCCTCCCCAACACCCCCAAAACCCCTCAAATGACAAAAACTGTTTTTAAAGCAAAAAAAAATGAAGAGAAAAAATATGAAGAATAGAAAAGAGGACAAAATCAATCAACATGGTCAAAAGGGCCTGAAAATACATGCAATGTTCCAAACCCACTGGCCTCCCAATTCTGGAGGAATAGGATGGGAGTGTCTTCTTTGGGGCAATGCTTGTTCATTGTAATTTTGCAGCATTCATTTTGATTTGTGTTGTGTTGTACTTTTCTTTTGTCTATAGTGTGTGTGTATGTGTATGTAGGTATTTATATACATGTATATGTATATACATGCATTTATGTGTATATAAATACACACACACATACACACACACATATATATATCTACACACTACATATGTGTGTATTTAATATTTTTCCCAATTACATGCAAAAACAATTTCTGACATTTTATTTTTTTAAATTTTGAGTTCCATATTCTCTCTCTCCTTCTTCCTCCCCTTATTGAGAAGGCAAGCAATTTGATGTGTTATAGATGTGCAGGTATGCAAAACATGTTCTGGCTCTTCTCACTTCACTTTGCATCAGTACATGTAAGTTTTTTCCAGCTTTTTCTGAAAGCATCCTGCTTGTCATTTCTTACAGCACAATAGTATCCCATCACAATCATATGTCACACCTTGTTCAGCCATTCCCCAATTGATGGGTATCCCCTCAATTTCCAACTCATTGCAAAATTAACAGATGCTATAAATGTTTTAGTATATACAGGTCTTTTTCTTTTTTTTGTTGTTTTGTTTTTTATATCTTTTCAATACAGACCTAGTAATTGTACTGCTGGATCAAAGGATATGCATATTTTTATAGCCTTTTGGGAGTAGTTCCAAATTGCTCTCCAGGATGATTGAATCATTCACAAGTCCAGCAACAGTACATTAAGATTTCAATTTTCCACATTCCCTCTCATATTTGTTATTTTCCTTTTCTGTCATATTAGCCAATCTAGTAGGTATGGGGTGTTACCTCAGAGTTGTTTTAATTTGCATTTCTCTAGTCAATAACGATTTAGAGCATTTTTTATATGACTATAAATAGTTTTGATTACTTTGTCTGTAAATTCCCTATTCATGCGCTTTGACCATTTTTCAACTGGTAAATGGTTCTTATTTTTAAAAATTTGACTCATTTCTCCATATTTTTGAGAAATGAAACCTTTACCAGAGAAACTTGCTGAAAAAAACTTCTACTAACAGTATTTTCCTCCATCCTATTTTCCCTGTTTATCCCACCTTTCACCCTGTCCACGCTCAAAAGTGTTTTGCTTCTGACTACCACCTTCTCCAATCTGCCCTTTCTTCTATTAGTCCCACCTGCCCTTCTTTTATCCTTTTCCTCTCCTACTTTCATGTAGGGTAAGATAGATTTCTATACCCAATTGAGCATGAATGTTACTCTCTCTATGAACCCATTCTGATGAAAGTAAGGTTCAAGCACATCCATCCTTCTACTCTATCTTCCCCTCCCCTGTAAAAACGCATGGTTCTTTTATGTGAGAAGTTTTACCCCATTCTACCTTTCCTGTCCTCCTTCTCCCAATGTATTCTTCTTTCTCACCTTTTAACTTTTTTTAAGCTATCACCTCTCGATATTCATTTCCTTTTAACTGCACTAATAATAAGAAAGTTTTTAAAAGCTGTATCATCTTCCTATGTAGGAATGTGAACCATTTAACCTTATTTAATTCCTTATGATTTTCCTTCCCTGTTTACTTTTTTATGCTTTTCTTGAGTCTTATATTTGAAAGTCAAATTTTCTGTTTGGCTTTGCTTTTTTCATCAGGAGTACTTGAAAGTCCTTTATTATTTTATTTTTCCCCTGAAGGATTATACTCATTTTTGATGGCTAGGTGATTCTGAGTTATTATTCTAGCTCATTTGTCCTCCAGAATATCATATTCCAAGTCCTTTTATCCCTTAATGCAGAAGCTGCTAAATCTTGTGTTATCTTGACTGTAGTGCCATGATATTTGAATTGTTTCTTTCTGTCTGCTTGCAATATTTTCTCCTTGACAAGGGAACTCTGGAATTTGGCTATAATGTTCTTAGCAGTTTTAATTTTGTGATCCTTTCAGAAGGTGATGAGTGGATTATATTTATTTTACTCTCTGCTTCTAAAACATTAATGTAGTTTTCCTTGACAGTTTCTTGAAATATGATATCTAGGCTCTTTTTTTTCAACATGGCTTTCAGGTAGCCTGATAATTGTTAAATTATCTTTTCTCAATCCATCTTTTTCAGGTTGATTGGTATTTCCCAAGAGATATTTCCCATTTTTTAAATTTTTTCATTCTTTTAATTTTGTTTTATTGCTTACTCATTTTTCATGTTGTCATTAAGTTCCACTTTTCCAATTCTATTTCTTAAGGAATTAATTTCCTTCATTGAGCTTTAATGCTTTTGTTTCCCATTTGGCTAATTGTACTTTTAGATGTGTTCTTCTCTTCATTGAAGTTCTGTGCCTCTTTACCATTTGAAGTATTCTGTTTTTTTAGGTGTTATTTTTTTCAGTATTTTTTTTGTGCCTCCTATACCAAGCTATTGAATTTTTTCATAATTTTCTTGCATCAGTGCGATTTCTTTTTTTTTATTTAATATATTTCATTTTCAGCACTGATTTTCACAAGAGTTGGAATTACAAATTTTCTCCCCATTTCTACCATTCCCCCCCAATCCAAGATGGTGTATATTCTGGTTGCCCTGTTCCCCAGTCAGCCCTCCCTTCTGTCACCCCACTCCCCTCCCCTCTCCTTTTCCCTTCCTTTCTTGTAGGGCAAGATAAATTTCTACGCCCCATTGCCTGTGTGTCTTATTTTCTAGTTGCATGCAAAAACTTTTTCGTTGTTGTTTTTGAACATCTGTGTTTAAAACTTTGACTTCCAAATTCTCTCCCCTCTTCCCTTCCCACCCACCCTACCTAAGAAGCCAAGCAATTCAAAATAGGCCAC
>JAQQSZ010016194.1:0-11088 GCA_028646595.1 Phalanger gymnotis | reverse complement strand
TATATCTCTAAATATCTATCCTATCTATATTTTTTATACATAGTTGTTTTCATGTTGTCTCTACCATCAAGAGCTGGGACTATTTTACCTTTCTTTGTGCCCCTAGTGTTTAGCACAATGCTTGGCATATAGTAGGTACTTAATAATGCTTGTTGACTTGACCTGGCCCAGTGAAGCCATGCAGCTAGCAGGCACTGCCCTATGTATTGCTTGACCTTCATACTCAATTTCTCTGAAGCTTACTAAACTTTCAGAGGCAGATGAGCTGGAGTCCTGGCAGGCTGTGAAGGAACTCTAGCTGTGGACCAGCCAAGAAATCAATGGCCCAGATGTGAGAATAATCTGGTGATGTGAACAGTGCTCTGGCTGCATTGTTAGCTTTCTGACCCTACTTGAGCAGTGCTAGTAAATGAGAGGGAAAGTGGCATAGTGGATAGAGGACCATTCTTTGAATCATGCAGACCTTGGTTCAAATCTTGTCTCTGACATGTATTGGCTATGTGACCCTAGGCAAGTCACTCAATCTCTGGCTCTAAGTAACTCTCTAAGATTATAAGTGTGTTGCCATTCTGTATCCATGGAGGATGTTTTCGCACCAGGAGTTTCCTACTTAGATCTTGACCAAGGACTATCCAGATACATGGAGGCAGTGGATACAGCGCTGGTTATGGAGTCATGAAGATGTGAGTTCAAATCTGACTTCAGACACTTCCTAGCTATGTGACCTGGGCAAGTCACTTAACCCTGTTTGCCTCAGTTTCCTCATCTGTAAAAAGATTGGAGAAGGAAATAGCAAACACTCCAGTATCTTTACTACAAATTATTTAAAATATCCCAAAATGGGGTCACAAAGAGCCAGACACAAATGGAATGAGTAAACAACCACTATAGATAGATATATCTATATATATGTGTGAGTATATACATAAATATATAAATGTATGTATGTACATATACATATGTAAATATATAATTAAATACACTAATTTTTTTTTGTATTTTGAACAATGTTTTTGAGATTCAAAGATGAGCCTGCTCATTACTTTTATAATCAGAAACCCAAATGAGAGTCAAGAAATCGAGACAAGCACAGAACCAACTGAATTACTCTAATTTTAAATCTTCAAGTCAAAGATGAAATTCTTAACTTTTGTACTTAAAAAAGCATTCCAGTTAGACAATGAGTTGTTGATATTAATTTAGCTCAATCCTTATATATGAATGAGTCCACCTCTGCTGGATTTACTACTTACTATGGGTTCCAATCATTCTAAACATATAGATGTGTAAAGGATGGTTGAGATACCCACCCATCTCCAGGTCATTAATCTGCCTGACAGTCTTGGGGATTGGCTAGACAAAGGAAGTTGACTGTTTTTCAGTTAACTCAGTGAAAACTTTCTGTGTTTATTCATTCATTCAAATGCTCATTAAGCACTTACTTTGTACACAGCTTGGAGCCAGACACTGGCTTATAAGACCTGTTATATAAGTTACAGAAGACATGGGCCTTGCCCACATGGAACTTCCTGTCTATTAAGGGGTTAATATACAGAAATGACCATAATATACAATAATACATGATAAGTGCTTTAGAGAGGTACAAAACAAAGTGAGGGTCAGGGGACAAGATCATTACCAATAGAGAAAGTTGTGCAGTGGATGGAGCACTATGTCTGGAGTCAGGAAGACCTGAGTGGAAATAAGCTTCAGACATTTACTAGCTATGTGACCCTAGTCAAGTCACTTCACCTCTGCTTCAGTTTCCTCAAGTGAAAATGGGAACAATAAGAGGCTACCTTACAAGGCAGTTATGAAGATCAAATGAGATAATATTTGTAAAAAGTGCTTTGCACAGTGCTTGGCACATAGTAGACATCCTATAAATGCTTCTTCCCTTGCCTTGCCTTCCCTTCCCATTTCTTCCTTTCCCTTCCCTTCCTTTCCATCCTTCCTTTCCCTTCCCTCCTATCTTTTCCTTCCCTTCCCATTTCTTCCCTTCCCTTCCCGTATCTTCTAACTTTCTCTTCCCTTTCTTTTCCCTTCTCTTCCTTCCCCTTTTTTTCCCTTCCCTTCTAGACTTCCCTGCCCTTCCATCCTTCCCTTCCCTTCCATCCTGTCCTTCCTTCCTTTCTTTCCTTTCCCTTCTCTTTCTTTCCCTTCCCTTCTATCCTTCCCTCCCCTTTTATCCCTTCCTTCCCTTCTCTTCTAGCTTTCCCTTCTGTCTCTCCCTGCCCTTATCTTCTATCCTTTCTTTTCCTTATTGCTTTTCCTTCCTTTCCTTTCCCTTCCATCCTTCCCTTCTGTTCTATCCTTCCTTTCCCTTCCCTTTTATCTATTCCTTCCCTTCTATCTTTCCCTTCCCTTCCCTTCTCTTTCTTTCCCTTTGCATTCCACCCCTTTAATCTCTTCTTTCTCTTCTCTACTATCTTTCCCTTCTGCCCCTCCCTTCCCTTATCTTCTATCCTTTCTTTTGCCTTAAGGCCTTCCCTTTTCTCTCTTTCTCTTGCTTTCTTGGAGGGGGTAGCATCTAAGCCGCTTTAAATGGTGGACAGAAGTTCAATAGGGAAAGGTGGCTGAGAAGGAGGACATTCTGATCATAAAGCCTCTAGTTTGGCTGGAGCATAACATGAATGGAGGAGGTCAATTTGAGAGAAAGCCAGAAAGTTAAGGTGGTTCCAGATAGTGGAGAGCACCTTGAATCACAGGTACAAGTTTGACATTTATTCAGTAGGTAATGGGGACCCACTGAGCAGAGGAGAGATGTGGCCAGATTTATGTCTAAGAAAGGTTATTCTGGCAGGGATTTGGAATGGAAAGGGAAAGGAATAATAGTCTATTAGAATAGCTGGGGGAGAAACGAAGGAATGAGGTAGCCAGATGGATGAAGGAACAGAGAGGAGGGGATCACTGTGAGAGAGGTTGTAAAAGATTACTTGGTAACTGATGGGATGTGAGAGGTGGAAGGGTCATAGAAATCTCTAAAGGTCACAAATCTGGGGAACAGAGTGAATGGTGGTGATGTCTCAGGTAGAGGGAGGGAAGTCAGAGGGAAGAGAAGGCTGGTGGGATTGGGCAGGGCAGGGAGAGAAGAGAATAAGCTTGGCTTGGACCTGCTGAGTCCTAGGGAGGGATGTGCTCTGGGAGGCTGGAACCTTTAGAAGAGAGGTCAGGACAGGAGATAATGAGTGGCAGCTAGAATCTCAGGGTCTCAGAGTAGAAAAGGAAGTCCCATGCCACTGGGTAACACCCCCGTCCCCACAGTGGGCATGAATTGACATTGAAGAGCTCCTGTACTTAGAGAGTAGGAAGACCATGAGAACCCCAGAGAGGAGATGGAAAAGGGAAGTTAGGGAAGCAGGAAAAGAGCCCTGAGCAGGCCATATAATAGAGAAGCTGTTGCCTTAAGTACCTTTTGGCCATCAGTAAAGGAGTAAGATGAGTAGCTCATTGCTACAATGACCTTGAGCTACTACTGCCCTCCCTAGGGAGACTTCAGAATTAGGCAAAATAGGATGCTGAAGGATGGGAAGAGGTTGCTGGTGACTGGCAGTGATGGTGGGCACCATTAAAAATTCGTTTACTTGGCAGAAGTTGGGAGTAGATGAGAGTTGAAATCTATTGTTTCTTCTTTTTTCTTATCTGGGATTAGCACTTTATTTCTTTTGGCAAAAGCCTGGTTGATTTCCACAAATGTTTGGCCCTTGGTCTCAGGAACAACTACATAGACGTAGATGGCAGTGAGGAGGCGGACTGCAGTGAAGATGATGAAGCTGTAGACACCGATGTCCTCCTAACCCAGGGACCAAAGAAAACAGGAAATATAAAGCTATTGTGGGAGATCTCCAGTCATCTCTTTCCAGAAGGATAAAACCTTTTGCCTTATTAGACCAGTGGGTCCCAATATGTAGGGCTGCTGACTCCTCTGGGGATATTACAAGGGGTTTGACAATCCCTACTATATTGTTGTTACTATCCAGTCATGTCTAACTCTCCATGACCCCACTTGGGGTTTTCTTGGTGAAGATACTGGAGTGGTTTGCCATTTCCTTCTCCACCTCATTTTACAGATGAGGAAACTGAAGCAACCAGGGTTAAGTGACTTACCCAGGGTCATACAGCCAGTGAGTGTCTGAGACCAGATTTGAACTCATAAAGATGAGTCTTCCTGATTCCTAGCCTAGTTCTCTATCCACTGTGCTACCTGGGTACCTGTGACAAATAGTTGTGATGATGATGGTGGTGGTGGTGCTGATGGTGCTGGTGGTGGTGGTGCTGATGATGATGTTGATGGTGGTGGTGTTGATGGTGATGATGATGATGGTGGTGATGATGATGGTGGTGGTGATGATGGTGGTGGTGGTGATGATGATGTTGATGATGGTGGTGATGGTGATGATGATGATGATGATGATGGTGGTGGTGGTGATGGTGATGGTGATGTTGGTGATGATGATGGTATTGGTGGTGATGGTATTGGTGGTGATGGTGGTGATGGTGATGACGACAATGACGATGATGATGATGATGATGATGATGATGATGATGGTGGTGGTGATGGTGGTGGTGGTGGTGATGGTGATGTTGCTGCTGCTGATGGTATTGGTGATGATGGTATTGGTGGTGATGGCGGTGGTGATGGTGATGACGACAATGACGATGATGATGATGATGATGATGATGATGGTGGTGATGGTGGTGGTGGTGGTGATGGTGATGTTGCTGCCGCTGATGGTATTGGTGATGATGGTATTGGTGGTGATGGCGGTGGTGATGGTGATGACGACAATGACGATGATGATGATGACGACGATGATGATGGTGGTGGTGGTGATGATAGCTTGCATTTATATAAATCTTTTAAGGTTTGCAAAGTGCTTTACAAACATCACCTCATTCGATCCTGACAACAACCCTGGGAAATTAGTGCTCTCATCATCTATACTTGACAGATGAGTAAAGGAATTCTTAGAAAGGTTAAGTTCCTTCCTCACCATCACACAGTTGGTAACTGTTTGGGACTGAAATTGAATTCTGTTGTTCCTAACTCTAGGTCCAGTGCTTTAGAGGCAGCTTTGCACCTCATTGAACCTGGTAGTAGGAAGACCCGAGTTTGGATTTGTCCTTGGACAAACTAGCTGTGTGACCCTGGGAAAGTCATTTGCCATCTGCCCACCTCTATTGTAAAATAGGGATAATAATATTACCTGTCTCCCAGAGTTGTGGTGAGGGTCAAATGAGAGAATATTTCTAAAGCACTTAGCACAGTGCCTAGAATACAGTAAGTGCTCAATAAATGCTCATAGACTAACTGATTAAACATCAGCTGCACTCCTGGTGGGAAGGAGCAGGGGGCTTGCTAGAGCTGGGGGAAGCGACCTCACTCACCTGAATGAATGGAAACACCAGTCCTATGATGAAATTGGAGAGCCAATGGACAGCCCCATCCACCATGAACGCAGCCGGCCGGGAGGACTGCAGGAATATTTCAGTCCTTACTACTGAGGGAACAGGACTTAGTGAATAGAGAGAAGAAAGTGAGAGGGGAGACAGAGGGAGGCTTGGATGGATTCTTCTCCAGGGGCCTTCCAGCCTCCTATCTGGCTTCTTGTATCCTGTTTTTAGCTCAAAACTTGGACTCCTGTGAGAGTTAAATGTATAGGAAGCCAGGTGCCACAATAGATAGTACTACTGAGCTTGGGGTTTGAAAGACCTGGTTTCAAATCC
Source organism: Phalanger gymnotis (assembly GCA_028646595.1). Classification (NCBI taxonomy): domain Eukaryota; kingdom Metazoa; phylum Chordata; class Mammalia; order Diprotodontia; family Phalangeridae; genus Phalanger; species Phalanger gymnotis. The sequence continues at coordinate 5,361 of JAQQSZ010016194.1, read as the reverse complement.
TACCATGGCCACTAGCTGTATGACCTTGGACTACTCATTTTGCCTCGATGTGCCTTAGGGAGTTCAGCATCACCTGTTTAGGGCTGTAATGTACCTTTGTTTTTACAGTCAAGGGAACTGAGGCCCAGAAAATTTCAGTGACTTGCCCAAGGTCATCAGTGTAATAGGTGGCAGTGACAGATTTGAACTCAGGTTTTCTGACTCCAAGTAGCACTTTTCCCAATCTACTAGACATAGTTACTTACCTCCCAATTCCCTAGAATTGACTTAGGAGAGTGGCAGGTCATAATCTGCTTTGAAGGAGGATGTCCCCATGCTGGGAGTTTATGCCCCCCCCCCGCCCCGTTTACATATTTGAAGGACAATTGAAAACAAACAAACAAACCACCCTGGATGAGACTGACCACAGGAAACCATCTCCAAGTGGCCAAAAAATGAGCCCCAAACCATTAATAGAGGTGAACTATCAGAAAATATTTCTTTTTCCACTGCATTACTAAATTGATAGCTGAAAGGAATTCTATAGATGAACCAAAAGTCTTATAGACCTGGCCAACTTGGAAGGTAATGAGTTCCTTGTCAGGTAAGTTACCTTGTCAGGTAAGTTACAGAGAGAATCTTTGCTTAGGTAAGAAAGGTAATAGAAGGTAATGAGTTCCCTGTCCTTGTCAGGTATGTTACACAGAGAATTTTTGCTCAGGTACTGCCTCTGAGGTCCCCTCTGACTCTGAGATTCTGTGGATACCTCCAGGCCATACATCATAGGCCATAGATTTAGAGGTGGAAGGATCTTTACGGTCATCTAAATCCTACCCACTCATTCTCTAGATGAGGCAGCTGAGGGTTGGAAATCTAATTGATTTGTCCTTGGTTACACGTGGTATGAGCATTGCAGGTGAGACTTGAACCCTGTTCTTTCTGAGCCCAGTATAGTAGTCCATGAACCATTGTTCCCTTCAGAGAAATGAGGAAGCTTCCTCAAAGCCTTTTAAAGTACAATTCCAACCAGAGCAAGGATATCCACCTGGATAGATAAATGGACGCCATTAAAGTCTGTGTTTAGAGCAAATGCTGCCACCTTGTGATGAAACAGAGGTGCCACAGGAGAATGTCTATGGTAAGCAACACCAGCATTATGGTCCCCTTCCAGACTCTTCCTTAAGGTCATAGTTGGAAGGACCAAGGATTAGAGCTGCAGACCTGGAAGGAGCCTCAAAGGTCATCTAGAGCCAGAGCTGTCAAGGTCATGGCCCTGCCTGAACCAGATTAAATGTAATTTGGAAATGTTTAACAAAATAAGTAAAAATACAATACAACACAACCTTAATTTGTAATTTTTAAGTCGATATAGAGGCCCCACTCATTCTAGATGAAATCTCTCATATTACAGAAGAGGAACCTGAATCACAAAGAGGTGAAATGACTTGAAAATCATCATCTCCTGGTGTAGTTAGTTAGGTCTCAAGCCCAAACACCCAGGCTTCCCAGTCCTCTTGTCTTTCTTATTTCATGAGGCTGAAAACTCTTGTGAGATAGTCTTTGGTAGTTGAGAGTTCAAGAGAGTGAACGATTCTAGGTAATTAACCAAACCGTCACTAGGAGTGGTGGTTTAGAGTAGAGGTTCTCCCCCCGGGGTTGGATAAGTGGATAGATTTCATGGGAGTTTGGGAACTTGGCTGAGAAAATTGACTTCTTAGTTTGCTTTCAATCCTGTTTTATTTTTATGCGTTTAAAAACAGCATTCTGGGAAGAGGGAGGCTTCACCAGACCAAGTGGATCCATTAAACATGAAAGCATAGATTTTTGCATAAACTTTCCCCCAAGCTTGGAATGGCGCCTCCTCCCCAATACCCCACTAGAATCTTTAATTTCTTTCAAGGATCAACTCAAGTCCTATCTCCTGTTACAAGCCTATTCTGACTTTCTTCTCCCTGTTCCCTCCTTCTTCAAATTATTTTGTACTTCCTTCTCTGTTTATGGCACATTCCCACGGTAGAATGTAAGCTCCTTGTGGGCAGGAATACTTCTAAAGATTAGGAAGTTTTTCTTTATATTGAGCTTAAATTTATTTGCCTCCAATTTCCATATAATGTTTTGTCCCCAGGAGCAGAACTAGCCTTCTATGTGACAGCCTTCTAAATACTTGAAAATTAACTGAGTCTTCTGTCCTTAATTTTGTCTTAATAATTTCCCAGCAGTAAGCACTGTGCCTTGCATAAAGTAGGCACTTAAATTAATGCTAATAGAATTAAAGAGTTGTTTTTGCTGTCCATTTGTTTCAATTGTGCCCGACTCTGTGGAAATTTGGGTTTTCCTTGGCAAAAGTGTTGCCATTTCCTTCTCCAGCCCATTCTACAGATAAAGAACTGAGGCAAACAGAGTTAGGTGACTTGTGCAGAGTCACACAGATAGTGAGTGTCTGAGGTCAAATTTGATTTCTGGTCTTCCTGACCCCAGGTGCAGCCCTCTATGAACTATGGTGCCCCTAGCATCCCTAGTGAGGAGGTCAGATGTGCAAATATTGGAGAAGATCTTAGCAGACAGGGGCATTCTCCACAAAGGACAACTGCTAGTGATGCTGGCCAGGCCGCTGGACAGAACTTTTGGACTCAGGCTACTGCCTTCCCCTCCACTTCTAAAAGGTCAAGAAATGTGGTCCTAGAAGAGGCATTGAGATACAAAGAGCACAATCTTGCAATCAGAGAATCTGATTTCAATCTCAGCTCTGACACATACAGACAGTGTGACCTTGGGCTAGTCATTTAACATCTCCAGGCCTTAGTTTTCTCATTCAGAAAAGAAAGGAGTAGGGCTACATGGTCTCTGAGGTCTCTTCTGGTTCCAGTTCTGTGATCTTATGAAAGATAGGCTTGGACACATGGCCTTTTGGACATGCAGGGGTAGAAGAGGGTGAGGTGTTCATGCCCCTTTGGGCAGCACCTGCTGGAAGGCCTCCTTTTTGTTGATAGATCTATGGAGACCTCTTTCCCTTTGTTTTGGACAAAGAAATAAAATTCCGATATGGAAAGCTTTCTTCCCTCCATGCCCAGAATTGATTCTGGACTTGAAAACTCCTGTAAATGCATATTAGCAAGTTACAGCCTTAGAGAGATTATGAGTGATTAAGTGATGTGGTTAGGGTCATCCAGGCAGAATGTCAGAAGCAAGATTTGAACCAGGACTTCCTGACTCCCTCTAACCACCACACCAGGTTTCTTCTCTCTGTGATTCATAGGGACAGTCTTTATCTTCAAAATGGCATTGCCTGGGCTACTGGCCTCTCTGGAGTCAGGAGGCAGATGGAGAGGAGAAACCTATCCAGATACTTACTGGGACCTGTGGAGTGACCTGCAATGTAGCAGCAGATGCAGATGATGCTGAGGTAAGACAGCTCTGGAACCTTGTCCTGTAGAAAAGAGGAAGTGATAGCTCTAGGAGGCAGGAAAGGGAAAAAGGAACCAGGCAACGTTAAACCTTAAAGGGGGATCTGCAGGGCAAGCACAGCTTATTCATGTGCAAAGGATCTGAGGGTTTTAGTGGACTGAAAAATTACCATCCACTTCCCTTTCTCAGAAGCAATGAATTAATGAAATCCAAGATTATATTAGCTGCCACACCATGCTGCTGACTCATTGAGTTTGAATTCTCATGAGTATCCCCAGGTCTTTTTCAGACAAACTGATGTCTAATTCTCTCTCTCTCTCTCTCTCTCTCTCTCTCTCTCTCTCTCTCTCTCTCTCTCTCTCTCTCTCTCCCTCTCTTTTCTTTCTCCCACCTTCTCCCTCCCCTCCCATGCTCTCTCCTCTCCTCTCGTCTGCTCTCTGCTCTTCTCCTCTCTTTTCCTCTCTTCTCCTCTCCTCTCTTCTCTCTCTGTCTCTCTGTCTCTGTCTCTGTCTCTCTCTCTCTCACATACATGCACATACAAACATGCACACCCCCCCTCTTCCTCCATTTTGTAATTGCAAAGCTAAAAGCACAAGACTTTATATTTATCGCTATTACATTTCATTTTATTAGATCCAATGCAATTTTCTAGACTAAGAACTTTGAGTCTCACTTTGTCATCTTGCCCATAACTATCCCCATTTTGTATCATCTGCAAATCTGATAAGGATGTCATTCCTGCCTTTATGTAAGTCACTGATGACAATGTTAACCAGAGCAGGGCTGAGTACAAATCCTAGGAACCTACCCCTGGAGATCTTCCAGACTGATATGGAAGTATTAATGACTATTAGTTGGGTTTGGCCATTCAAACGATTCTGAAGTCCAATAACAGTACCCTCATCTAGTTCACATTTCTACATCTATTCCACAAAAAGAGCACAAGATACATTATTTATGAGTGCTGTTTTCTTTGCTGTGTGACTCTGGGCAAATTCCTTCTCATCTCTGAATTTCAGTTTTCTCATCTGTTAAATGTAGATAATAATACTATGGAAAGTGATGGGCCATCTCCAGTTGCTCTGCTGTATGTCTGGCACCTGGACCCAGATGGCTCTGGAGGAGAAAGTGAGGCTGGTGACTTTGCACAGCCCTCCCTCACTTAAATCCAGTTCACTTGCAGGTCAAGGCATCATCTTCCTAATGTCATGGTCTTTTTTGTGAATGAAGGACAAACCACACAATCATTATTGCTATTATTACTTATTGTTATTCTATTATTATTTTATCGTTATTCTTACTCTACTATGATAATTGTTATTACTATTTATTAAAAGAATTGTAATTTTTATTGTTATTAACACTCCCAAAGCCATTACAATTTGGGGCTGGGTAGACAGGGAACCTGAGTGAATATTTAAATATCTGGGCATTACCTAAGGAGAGAGTAGGTAGGTAAGGTTTTCCTACCATCCAGGAATTTGGGACTTGTTTGCCATGTTCTTTTATGGTGACCTGGTCAATGCACCCTGAGAACATGACAGCCTGAGTGAGGCAGTGAAGGGCTCACTTGTCTCTGATTTCCTCTACCTGGGTTCTGGTGTCTTTCTCTTCTCATCCCTTAGCAGGCCCACTTATATTCTCTCAGATCCAGAAAACCCACAAAGCAAAGTCATCCTATTTCTCACCTGGAAGACCAGAGCAAGTGTCAGCACCACACAGGCTGAGCCACATATTCTGTAGCCAACCAGCAGGAGGAGCCATCTCCCCAGGAGCTCCACAGTGAAAGACTGGGAAGACAAGTCAAAATTAATTCCTTTTGCTGACCCCAGGATATTCTGTTCTAAAGAGAGGCAAGGGCTTGAAATTGGAGGTTCCTAGAATACTTTAGCTGGGACTGAAGTCCCTTCATCCTTCCCCAACTGTAGTAGGAAGGCCGAATTTATGATCTCAAAAAGGATCATATAAATATCTGAA